>CP137684.1:1429734-1573887 GCA_037976565.1 Mesocentrotus franciscanus | reverse complement strand
AGCTCCTGACTTATAGCACCTTTTTTTTTTAGTCTAGTGACAATGTAAGTTCGTCTTCCAAATATAGAGAATTAGATTTAAAGGTGCCGTAGACGAGTGGTTTAACTACTTTACTGGAGATGCGAAGGACGTGATTTTGAGCCCCGGTTTGGCACTCGTCCATTGGCAAGAAATTAATCTACATTTGCTGCCCTCCACCCAGGTGTTGAATAATTACCGATAGGTAGAAGTTATTTGAAGGATGTGAGCACCGAAATTAGTTTCTTCATTGGAGCCGGGATAATAATGGACCGCCTTGAGCATCTAAATTGCACGATATGGGCGTGTTAAAAATACCCAGTATTAAACGAATTATGTGATAATTTCTTTACAGAAATTTATAAAGAGTTCGGATCCTCTTTTTGTAAAGTTGCACAATACTTTGCGAGTCAGGGTGATTTAATAAACAGCAGACTTTTCCAAAAAGGCCATTTTCAGATTTAAAGTAACATGCTTTTAATACTGGACTGGACATTTTTTCCTTTTTTTATTTGGTTAGGAACACCCTATTATAATCGATTATACATCATGTTAAAGCGGATAATCTCCTATTCCAAGATCAGCCTCATCATTAAAGCTAAAATCCATCCTGATGTCAAATTAGCAGAATATCAAAGCAGGAAAATGAGAATTACAATAGGGAAAATTTATTGAAGATCAAATTTGAGAGCTAGCTTATCTCAGATTTGTGTAACGAACCCCCTCCCCAAATAAATAAATGAATAAATACAATGTTAACTATTTAAATTATAGAAACATTTACTGTCGTTGCATTATGTTATAGAAAACATTCTATATAATATGTAAATAATCACACGGACACCGCCTCCCTGCGTCTCCCGGAACGACTGCCAAATCGGTAGCATTATCTGAGCGATGGGCTGTCTCCTTTCAGATTACACAGTTTCAAACAAGTAAGGAAGCGAGTGAGCAGAATTCTCGGGACTTTTTTTAATGCTGACGGGCTTTGGTGGTGTTTTTGCTATGCGATTTTCTATCTACAGTATAAAAATCAAAGAAATCACAATCCTGGATGACGTGAATCTAATGAATGCTAAATGACACAGCTAAAAAAGAACCTCATGAGTTACACATTTCTAGAAAAAGACATTTTATAGTCATATATGTAATTGAAACAAATTGGAAAGTTGTCGGGCACTACGTCATAGTAACATTACCGATTCAGCCAAGTTATACATGAGAATCAGAAAGGTTTTATATCAGGGCGCTTCATTGGAGAGAATATCCGTTCGTTATATGATATATTATTGTATACTGATATCAATGATATTCCTGGTTTATTGCTGCTTATAGATTTTGAAAAAGCATTTGATTCTGTTTCTCACGATTTTATTACAAAAGTATTGCAATTTTTAAAGTTTGGTCCCTCTATTGTAAAATGGTTTAATGTATTCTATGAAAATGCTCAATCCTGTGTATTGATAAATGGACATCCAGTGTCTCCAAGATTTTCGATCGAGCGAGGATGTCGTCAAGGAGATCCCCTGTCGGCTTATTTGTTTAAATTATGCGCCTAAATACTAGGTATTTTGTTTAGAAATTCCGACTCCATTGTTGGTTTGAGCTTACCTGATAGACAACTTAAAATAATTCAGTATGCAGATGATACTCTTCTAACATTGAACGGGTCAGTAATAAAATTAAACAGAACATTACATTTTTTAGATGAATATAATGCAATGTCTGGTAATATACATAAGACATATGCGATATGGATTGGAGGATATAAAACAAGAGAGATGGTGTTTTTTGGATAGAAATCTAAATTGGGTGTTCGATGATTATTTCAGATATTTAGGTATAGACTTTTCGACGGATTTGCACAAATTGGTAATTCACAATTATAATGAAAAATTTAAAGAAATCAGAAGTCAAATGACATGGTGGTTATTAAGACGATAGTGAACTGTTCTTGGAAGAGTCACTGTCGTTAAATCATTGTTGGTATCCAAATTAAACTACCTTATTTTGTCTTTTGAAAGATATAAATGCCAACTTTTATAGTTTTATATGGGGGAGAAACCTGATAAAATAAGTAGAAATCAAATGTCACAAAGTTATGCAGCCGGAGGGGTCAAAAATGACACACATAGCCAATCATTAAATATTTCCTGGATTAAAAGATTGGTAAGTGGCTCAATAGATCGCAACATCCTCTGTCTTTTGCAATGTTTCTTGCCTGAACCGCAAAATTTAAAATTATATATGGGAAACAATTATTTTCAGGAACTGGCAGGTAAAACAAAGAACCCTTTTTGGAAAGAAATGTTCATGGCTTATAGTACACTCTTGTCCACGCATTGTGATAACATTTCCTGCCAACCCTTATGGAATAATGATTACATTAAAATAGGCAATAGCCCAATTTATAGTAAAGAATTATGTAAGAGGGGAGTTCGTTTTGTCAATGATATTTTAGAGACAAATGGTGATTTTTTTTCTCTCTGGAAGATTTCCAAGATACGTATAATATTTAAATAATTTTTCTTTTTATCGTGGATTATGCGATGCGATTAGAGAAGGCTTTAGCAATTGTATTTTTAACAGGGTGCCACAACCCCTTTTACCAGATACAATGGCATCGGTTATGAAACGTATTAAAGGATGTTCACATATCTGTGCAATTTTATTAAAGAGAAGAAAAGGAGAAAGTTAGAGTTTTCTTAAATGGAAATGCATTTTCGACCTGAATGACAAGAGTTGGGAAACGTATTGTTCCATTGGATTTAATTGTACCATTGATGTGGGCTTACGATGGTTTAAGGTTTTGCAACGTATATTATATACGAACGATTTACTGTTTAAAATTTATATAGTCCCAGGAGAAGAATGTACATTTTGTAATGAACAGAGTGAAACAGTTATATATCTGCTATGTGAGTGTACTCATGTTAAACAAATTTGGGATAGGTTGGAACACTGGATATATACTGGAACCGGGAATAGAATAATATTTTCACTACAAGATAAATTATTTGGTTTTAGAGAATCAAATAGTTATGCATTGAATTGTATACTGATTGTGGTGCGACAGACGGTGTATACTTGCAAAATAAAGAAAACATTGCCCGACTTTGATAATATTAGAGTTTCGATTATAAATTATTTCAAAATGAAAAGCATATTGCAGATTCGAATTGTAGAAATAATAAATTCACAAGAAAATGGTTTCAATTCAGGAATTTATTTATATAAAAAGATATTCTTCTGGTTTTTTTTAAATAATCATTTGCAGTGGTCACAACAAATTAATTGTATGTAGCGCAATAAACAGACGATAATATGTGTCTTTTGTATTATTTTTTCCTTTTTTGTTGTTCACGAATATCAGAAATATATTATTGAAAATATGTATCACTTCTGTCAACTCGACAGTTCAACAAATATTTTTATCTTGAGTAGTCAATTTCATTCAAAATATAAATATAAATTACATTGAATATATGTTTTTTAATATGTTTCAAATGAAATTCAATAAAATCCCTGTGGAGGAAAAAAAATGAACAAAAAAAAGTTGAAGTGCCCATACGTATAGTGATTACAAATTTCAACAATTCATAGCTGTCTTTTATTTGTTTGTCCATTTTTGCTGAAAACTTTATCATAATAATTCTCTGAATTTTCTACTTTCTTTTAGAGTACTAGTCTTTTAAGTTTAATTTTTCCTTTAAAATCCCAGAAAATGAAAGACCCTGATAGCTTAACACGCTCGTCGGTGCGAAGAGACTGCAATGATTGCATCCAACTGAAAATCAATGCCGAGGTTCTTTCCGGCAAACCAGTGTCGCAGCCATACAGTTGACTCTGGCGATTTCATCTACCAACATATTGTAAACCGACAACAAGAACCTAAAGGGTTGCGTTTGTATTTAGCTCAAACAATACCACATTCCCAGCGATTACCCGACATTTGGCCCTGCTACAATTGCTGGGTTTTATTTCGTCAAAGGTATATGGTAAGGGCTAGGGTTACATTTTGGCTTTAGGTTAAGTATAAGGTTAGGGTTTAAGGGTTAGGGTTTAAGGGTTAGGTAAGTAGAGCGTTGGGTTTAGGGTTAAACTTCAGAATTTGCTTAGTATAGGACAGTGATGCAGAGAAGTTGTCACAGTCCGGGAGCAAGTGCCATACAACCTTCGAATCATTCATTTTGGGCAACTCACCTTTAGATGCGCAGGCCCCTACTCGTAACACTCTCAGTACATTATTTTCTTGATTTGTTGATATATATCTTGTAGCATTCGCGTCCAGCCAGAATGATTGGCGGAAACCCTGTTTTTCTTCTTATCATCTCGACACTGGTAATAATTCAAGATGTCAAACGCTGTTGGGCTACGGCAAATGGGCTTCCGATCCAGCACGGCGTCCTCTTTGTCGGCGTCGGATATAACATTATAGAGGGTAACCCTGAAGGAGGTGACTTAAATACTGGAGGCGTAGATCCAGGTATACTGATCAGTCGACGGATCTTCAAGTTCACTTATCACCAAGGGCAAACAACTTCTGACCAGACGAGTCGAATTCCTGACGAGGTGGCGTTCGTACGGCGAAACAGCGCCTTTTCGCAATCATCACTGTCAACGTTTTATGGCACAAAAAGTTACGCTTCAAAACTCGCCGCGCAAGTTGAAGTAACAGGTGAGTCTTATCTATACTTGGCAAATCAGATCTGACGGAATGGAAAATTGTACAATTGTACAATTTACTTGCAAAAAATAGACCTTTGCAGACAGGGGTGTCCCTTGAAGAGGGGGTGGAGCGGGTGAGACACCCCACACTTAGCCTCTTGTCGATGGCCCTGGCGGTGTTGGAGTCCGTAAATTCTGGCGAGCGAAGCGAGCCAGATACGAGGCGCTTGCGCCGAGGGCCTCTTAACAAGTGATCTGAATTATATATTCATGAGACCCGATTTCCTACTGAATTATGCATGTATACGTGAATAATGTAACCACCGCAGCGATTGCCCAACACAGACCCGGCCAGTCTCACTGCTCTCACGGAGGAAATCCGCACAGAGCGGTAGATATTACGTCACAGTAGCTCTCTGATTGGATGATTTTCACCGAACTTCAGTTGGGTCGGAATATTCGCCAAACAAGGAAAAACATAAGAAATTCAGATCACTTGTTAAGAGGCCCTCGGCGCAAGCGCCTCGTATCTGGCGAGCGAAGCGAGCCAGAATTTACGGACTTCAACAGCGCCAGGGCCATCGACAAGAGGCTACCCCACACTAAGACATTTTGTCGGTAATACGCCGCCTCGGTTGGCAAAAAAGGGAAAGAGAAAAGGGGAATAAAAAAATAAAAGGGAGAAGAAGAAAGGAAAAGGGAAAGGAAATGAAAAAAAAATGGGGAAAGGAAAGAAAACGGAAGGGAAAGATAACAATTTATGTGAGATGAGAGATATTAGAGATGAAGAGAAAATAATTAGAAGAACGATAACGGCCAAAAAAATTTTAAAAAATTGGAGCATAAAAAAAGGCAAAACTACATTTGTTAAAAAGATTTTTCTCCCGTTCGTCGTGTAAAACATATCCTAAATCATGTTTTTCACGTAAGTGCCGTATCCGTTAAAGCGCTGCTCAAACTGTATTATGGATAACAAATTATTGTAGGTCTTCTAATAAGAAAAGATTCTCCTGAGTCATACATTTCATTAAAGGTATAGACCAGTTCTGGTCATGCGATTGCATTGTGAAAGAATCGTTGTGGAATCGATCAGAAAATGTTGATCATCTAGCATATAAGTATTGGTGTGTACTGCAAGGTTCTGGGATCATCAAAATGATAAGAAATTTGGCCCATTCTTGGTAAAGTTACAATCACTGTACACAGAAAGATGTATATGGGACTATGCGATATCTATCCAGGCCGGATCGATATGATAATTTACCAAATATATCAATTGGTAGGCGGTTTCCCGGCAAAATTTGTATCATCACGTATTAGTCAAAACATATTCTTTCACATGATTGGTAATAAGAGTTTCCATTCATTTTTTTGAGAGGGAGGCGTTTCCAAAACTGGTCTATACCTTTAAAAAAAAAATCAGTCATTTTGTGTGTTGAAAGAAATCGGAAAGTTGTTCTTCACTACGTCCTAGTGGCATTACCTATTCAGCCGATTTGAAGAGCCCATACGTAGAGTGATAACAACTTTTACAATTTCTAAACCGTCTTATTTTTGTCCGATTTCATTCAAACTGTCACATTTCTGTTTCTCAGATTTTTTTCTTCTAATTTATTACAGATTAGTTGAACGCGAAGCTTTACGGATGGAGTCCGGGGCCCACTAAAGGGCCCCGGAATAGGTTGAACCTTAAAATGCTTTATGGTACATTCTGAGGCATTTCTGAATGCGTAAACTGAACATTTATGTGAATATTTCTTTGCTTTTTTGGGAAGTAAAAAGGGGGTCGTGCGCCCCCCCCCCCCCACCTCTGGATCCGCCACTGCTCCATGACTTCCATTCCTATTGTTCCTCGTAACCTACAACCAGCACCACCAATCATGCCAATCTCTTTCGATCTATTTCTTTTAGGTGGCTACGAAGGTGTCACGACCGAGGTCCAATTCGCTGCAAGTGCCCGTAAGTCGTCTACTTCCACTTACTAGGGAGTTCTAGATTTACACGACGAGAACGTGGACTGCCACGTATGACATTCACTGGCAGTGCCCGGCAGTGCCTTAAAAGGAAGTCACATTACCTTAAAAGGATGTCACCGTGGCAGTCCACGTTCTCGTCGTGTAAATCTAAAAGTCCCTAATAATATCTTAGTCGCGCTAACGGGTCCCCCCACACCGACAGCATAACGAACAATATATTAAATTCATCTGAATGGTTGTTAGATTCGTAAGATCTCCTCATCTCCATCTCTCCCATCTTTTGTTCTCTCTATCTTCACAATTTTGTTTATTTTTTCTCAATCTCTGAATGTTATTCCCTTTTTTATTCTCTTATAGGCCTATACTTTCATCTCTCTTCCTATAAATATCTATTAGAGGTGGATCAATAGTTCTGTGGCACGAGGTGGGGGTGCAAGCGTGAAAATTCTGTGACAGGCAATAAAACAAGGATAATAGGTTAATCAGGCCTCTTCTTCCCTTTTTTTCGACCTTTTTTTTTTGGGGGGGGGCTGAGGACATTATTGAAGTCCATTTGAAGTCTGTTGATGTGACTGAGGTTTGAAGAGAGAGAATTCGTAAAGTGTTTCAATATACTGATATATTATGTCATTGTTTGGTGACCTAGCTGTTGCAGAATCTTTTGTGAGGAATGTTAGATTGGTGTGACACTGAAGTGTGAAGAACGGTATAATTTCTTCGGAATGAAATCATGGCAAATTATATTACTATTAATGTGTAGGCCCTACCAATCATCTATCTATAGCTAGAGTGTATGAATTCAATGGAAGAAAAAGAAACTTTGCATGGCATTATGTAGGTTAACCATGTTAACGGTTAAAGAGTATGAAGAAAATGAATAACGGAAATAATTACTGTAGGTTACCAACAAGTGGCGGACAGAACGTCTAGTGAAGGATCTGTGTTTCTAAGTAACGAGACAATCACAAACCTTGGTCAAGCACGTTACCGGACGGATCTTGCGCGCACTGGGAAGCATTTACTCTCACCCGGCTTTGTGGCTGCAGCCTGCAGTCTTCCAAAGACCTACACTGAAGCAGATAAGACGAAATATATGGAATTCATGGAAGACTGGGGAACGGTAAAAAATACACCCCTTAAAAGATCTCATGAGCATTAATGCTGTTCTTCCTGAGGCCCCGCAATTATTCTGACTATTATGTGTATCGTGCAGTATCTATCATAATTATTTTTCGGAATTGTAAGTGATATAAATATGACATGCTAGGCAAAAGAGAAAAATTTCGATTTCGCGAACCCAGGCACATATGCTTTTCTTTATTATTTTACTATTATTTCGAATTTAATATTCTTTCATTTTTTTTCATGGTAAAACGAATTAATGAATGTAAAATAAATGAATATTAGATAAACTATATAATATCTACTGGAAAAGGTGTTATATAAATATAATAATTATTATTATTATTATTATTATTATTATTGTTCTTTTTTTTAAATAGTAGTAGTAATAGTAGTAGTAGGAGTGGTAGTAGTGGTAGTAGTAGTAGTAGTAGTAGTAGTAGTAGTAGTAGTAGTAGTAATATCAGTAGTAAGTGAGTAAGTAAAGAAAAGAATGAATAATAATTATAATAATTATAATGCTACTACTACTAATAATAATAATATTACTAATTGATACAAAAACCAAAAAATAACACAAAATTATAATTTTGTTTTCTCCTCAATAGCATGCTATTGTACAGGTTAATTTGGGAATCAGAGAAGGTGAAAACTTGGAAGAACAACGATCATCATTCATCAATTACGCAGCTCAAAATGTAAGAATGCTCAGCAGAATTTGCATTTGTATGTATATGTTTGCGTGTGGGTAAGTACGTGTGTGTATAAATGTGTGTGTGTGTGGGAATGGGTAATGCCATGAAACTGTCTTTCAATTACTTTGTGTTTCAACATTATGCTTGCGCGTCAGCGTAATACGCTCCCTTTGGACTGTATTGAACGATAGTGGGGTTTTCGCAACTTGTGTTTTGACCCCAAAAGCCATTATTCTGACCCATAAATCAAATCATACAGTTTTATGGACAAATATGGTTAATCCCATATGGAGCAATTTTTCCATGAACAACACAACGGCAGCTGTTAATTCTTAAAAAAGATAATTAAATTTGGTTAGTATTAAGGGAATTTTACATCTACATTCAAAGAGTGCAAACAAAAGAAATCGGGGGCCCACCCGCAAAATGTATACGTTACTTGATTTTCCCCACCATGTTATGGGCCGACCACTACATGGTACACTCTACATCAATACAGGCATCTTCATTTTTTAGATTAAAAGTGAAATAAAAACATAAGGCCAAATACATGAAAATAGTGAAGGATGGATGAAGTGTCTAGCGTGTTGGAATGGTGTTAATGACCTTTCGATATTTCTGAAACTGCGCTCACTTTCTTTAAAAGCTAGTAGATAACAGACATTGCTCTTGAATTTAGATGACGTGAATTCATACAGCTATATTGCTCTTTTATCACTTTTAATAACAGTATGTCAGATTGTTTCTACTGCAGCCAGTTTGTAAAGTTAGGAGGAGAAGAAAAAGAAAAGATGGCCTTTTTGGGTGAAAACAAATCAACATAAGGGCATATCCATTAGAAATCGTCTCCGGATTATGTAATGCGTTATTGTCTTGTTCACGCATTCTAATATATGAAATCCAAGGCAACTGAAATTACCTTAATTTTTTAGGAAAAAGTTGCGATCGTGATAAAAATTGACAATCCCTCAGTGCACAAACCGCTTTTGATTTGTCCCTCTATAGGCACTTTGATCTGATTGGTTTACTTTATTTAAAATTTCCATTACCATTACCATAACCATTCCATTACCAGATTTGCGTGCCAGCCCACGTGCATGACATAGCAAGATCGCTTTAAAGCATTGATATGTTAACCCTTTATATTTATAGTCCAAATAAACGCTAGGTTTTTGGTATTTAACCCGTTTTGAAAAATATGTTGGAAACGTAAGACAACTATGTTCGAGCTATATCTCTCATGCACGTTAAATGGAAGGTCAGGCCCTAGCAATCGCTTGAGCATTTACGAGGGTATTTACGAAATGTCATTTCATACTGGCGATAATTGGCGTAGCGTGAGCTCAGTTACGGGGGGGGGGTCTTTAGTCTACTAGGTCAGCGTTTTTCAACTTGTTTTAAGTCACGGCATCCTTTTAAGAGTTAAAACGTTTTCCCTCACCCCACTTGTCGTATACATTTAATTTCGATATAGAATAGAATAAATAAGGTTATATTCAGGCGGCATGCTGCCCAAATCATGCCGATATTTGTAAGCGAGGAGCCGAATATTGTCATATAATAATATGGGGATATTCATGGACGTCGCTGCCTGAAACTATCCCATTTCTAAAGTTGGCCCCACTTTTCTATCTCTGAAACTTAATTTCCTGATCAAAATACCCAAAGCGATATATTTTTGGACATCTTGCAGTTTCTGATACTTTGTTTCCATGAAAGGTTTTCCTAATTATACTTATAAAATTTTAATTTAACTAAAACACTCGCGCGGCAAACCGATTGAAAAACTTTATACTGGATTGTAAAAATTTGAGGAGGTATAGACATAAACATTATAAACATCACAAAGGGAGGAACAACAAAACTCAGCTCATAGCTCTATCTCCTACAGTTGTTAGGGTACTATACTGATGAAGTGTATACAAATTATCTGAAAACATGTCTCTTTGATTTGGCATATAATTAATCGTTCTCTTTCTTCTTCGTGTTTGTTCCTACCTAGTTGTTATCTTTCGTACATGATATGTGATATTCATGTTTTGCACTACAACGCTTTGACCACTTGATTTTTGAGTGGATTAGGCCCTTACAAATGTCATTTATTTTTACCATCGTGATATTGTTATCATTATTTATTATTATTGTTATTATAATTATTACTATTATTATTATTATTTTATTATTAATATTGTTTTTATTATTATCATTATCATTATCATTATTATCATTATCAATGTACAGGTTGGAGGAAGCATCCATGCTTCGGGAGCCTATGCTGGTTTCAGTGCTTCTGTAGCGGTCGATATGGAATACTTTAATAGCGCAATGGACAGTGAAACCAAGTTTGGCAGGAGTTACTCAAAGTACAGAATCGGAACCGATGAATTAAACGGTATGATATTTAACTACTTTGTTATCGTAGTCGATCAAAATTTAGCAATTCTTAAACATGCTATATCCACATTTTAAAAGTAATTCAATATAGCATTATTGTATATTTCACAATAAGCTTGTACGATTACAAAAATTAGGCTACAGAATGTTGCTGCTCGTTTACTGGCACCGTCACATCACACGTGGGGGTGTTTCACAAAGACTAAGATCGACTTTAAGTTGGACTTAAGTATAGCAGGCCGTTTATGCCATTGTTTGCTATCATTATTTACTGGCATTGATCTCTCAAGGGACGTACAAATCATGGTAAAAAATCTACAAAACTTAAATTTTTTGATAATTCATTATTGAAGGAAAAAACATTATCTAAAGATCATAATGGTGAGAACAAACAATGGCACGAACGGCCTGTTATACTTAAGTCCAACTTAAAGTCGATCTTAGTCTTTGTGAAACACCCCCAGTTCTTAAAGAACTCCTATGGCTTCCCATGAGTGAACGCATTGTTTTCAAAATTATTTTGCTTTTATTTCCATTGTGTCCATGGCGCTCCCCACCGGAAAATTTGACTTTGATGAATAATTATATTCCGTCTAGAAATGTTAAGTTTCCCAACTCTGAATTACTCGTTCTTCCTAAGCTAAATACGAAGTGGGAGGGAGGGGAGGGGCGGGCGGGGGTTGCTCATAATTACCTGTAAAGTACCTTTTCTTCTTTTTGTCGTTCTCTTCCATAAATTGTATCTTACTGGGTTGTTTCGTGTATGTATGTTGTTAAATATTTTTCAATAGTGCACCTTCAACATATTTTTTCCATATTATTATTAATATAATTAGCATGAGTATTATTATTATAATGATTATTAACTATTTAGTAAACTAAGGAAAAGTAGTTATTAAAGAGGCATCTAATTTTGTATAAGTGATTAAACGTGTTAGCTTAATATGCAGTAGTATTTCAGAGCGAGTTTACATTATCACGTTAATAAAACCGTGTAAATAAGAATTGAAAATCGTTGTTTTCTCAAACTTAACTATATAGATGCAGCATGTTTTGGGATCCCAACTCTCCATATATATATATATATTTAAAAAAATTTAACATGGTCTACGTTTTGTCTTATATCGTCTTCTTTTCTATAGAGCCCATTAGCCTACAACTGATTGCCATGCCAGAGATCTTCGTAAACGACTACTGGACGGGATTAGATGAATATATATCTGAAGGCCACTGCACAGCTTCATTTGATAGGGAGAGTGTAAAACGAAATATGGACGAGGCTTTAGCGAAATACGGTGAATGGCGAGAAATAAGGAATAGCACAAGTATGAAAAAAGAAATCTTAACTTTTTAATATTAATTTTGATGGGGATAGAGTGACAGAAATTATGGATAATGTTTTACTGGAATACGGCGCATGGCCAAGAAATAGCCAAAAGCAAAATAATGAGAAAAGAATTCCTAATTTTCAATTTGTCTTTTGATAGGGACCTAGTGAGTGAAAGAAAATAAGGAAAGAAAATATGGAACAGGCTTTACTGACATATCAGGAGTCAAATTATGAACTTATAGTGATGCTGTTTTCAATTGTAAATCCAGGTATATTGAATGACAATTACTTTGAAATAGCGTGACCAGTTTTTTGTTTCTTGAATAAAAATGTAGTGAATCTTAGTAAAAATATAATATGTTGAACACTAATATTTTAGAGAGGGTCTGCCGCCAATGTCATTATGGGTGTGTCCTTTCAATTTGTCGATGTTTTATTTTTATTTTTAAGAATTACAATTTTCTTGCTTAGAGGAGTGCCATTTTATTTACTGTCACCCTTGGCTACATGGATGACTGCTTTAATTTGTGCAACAAAAGACTATTTAAAATTGCCCATTTCCGGTCTTGATTAGCTCCATGAAAACCATTTTGACATCTGTATAAATTAGTCTTTCTCAGGAAACAGTTTAGTAATCTGAAAGTATTTCTTATATCGACCCCACGATAAAAAAAAATATATTATGCAGGGGAGTTGTTAACTTCAATTTTATCGGCTTTTTATTATTTCGACTGATCTGCTTCTCCTTTTTTTTCTGTCAGACTTTTCCTTTAAAGGAGACACCCGAAGAATCAAAAGTGTTTTCAATTGATGCAACATTCATATCATTGCGAAGAGGAAGCCTTACTGATCAAATATAACAACTTTCCTTTTCAAAATATGTTTGGGGCCCGCAGTAATCATCTCTCAAAAATGTTAATTCTGAGATCCAGTTTTTCTGCCTTCAGCGGTCCTCCGTAGAACGTCAAATTTTATTACGTCACAGGCGGGACTAGCAACTAGCTAGCTAGCAACAAAGTAGCTAGCTAGCTGGCTGTGTGTTTGACTAGTATGTGACGTCAATATTCAGACCTCGCTATACGCTCGTGCGTTTGGCTTACGTTCAGGTGCGTTCAGGGGTCTGAGAACGGTCTTTAAAAATTGCATTTTACGCCTTTCCATGATATCTATATGAATTTTCAGCAAATTATTCGTGTTTTTCAAAAGGAAATCTTTCCATCCATATATAACTTGTCCATAATTATGAGTTGTCGTGAATTTTCTTCGGGTGTCTATACTTTAAAGTGAGTTCAGGGTTAATGGGTTTCCTCGTCATACCTATAGCCAATTTGGTTTCTAAAATTCTCAATAGTAATGATATAGAGGGATAATTGCGGCTCTAAATCAATGGCTTCAAACGACTAAACATAGCACAATTAAAGGGGAAAAAAAAAGAAAGAAAGAAGAAGATGAGAAAGAGAAAGGAGGCTAGCATTTCAGGATTCTAAACTTAGGAGAGTTGTTTGGGATGGAAGTGTAAAAAAAATACTGTTTTTATCAATGGGTTGAAATACGAACGTTTTTTTATAGCTAGACTATTTCCGGAGCGATACTTATATATACAGTTGTTCAAAGGGTTGTCAAAACCGGATATGGGCAATTCATTAAAGCCTTTGCGTTGGCCCCAAAATTTTCAAATTGACACTGGTGACCAATGAAACGTTAAACATAATGTTCCCACTCAGAGATGGTGTCCTCCTTGTTTTATATTTATCATAATATTATTTTTACAGGGTAGCACTTCCAATTACCAAACTGCTTTCTACAATCATATGGCCTTGTTGATAAAGTATATATACAATAATATTAAAGACAGAAATTACTGAAAAAAAGTATTGCTAAGTTTTATATAGATGTACCAAATAATGATTTTAACGCTAGAATAATGAATCAAAAAGAAGGCGAATTCATAAACTTTCGTTACACAAATTACACAGAGCGAAAATAAACAAAATAAAATCAAAAACAAAAACAAAAATGAAAAAATAATAAGCAAAACCTACCCGTACTGTAAAATTCTAACATCGTTACGGAAAACAAGAAATGATGCGGAGGGGATAAATAATTTGATAACAAAAAAGGCAACAAATTTCAGGATGTGATCATGTCTTAACTTGTCGTTTTATCGGTAAGATCCAGCCATCCGAATACCTCTGACGTGGCCAGATGGGGTCTACGGTCTTCCCAAGCCTTACAACGGGTGTCCTACTAATGATTGGGACGAAGGAACTCGCAACGAATTACATGCTACTTATGAAGATGATGAGAGCGGAACGAACATCCCTTTTCTTTTTGCGGGTTATACGTATAAATCTTTTTGGAGACAAGAGTTTTGCATGAAAACCGTACCTACCATTCCTGGTTCTAGATGGCAATGGCAACCTGGATCTTATTGCATCTACCAATATGGTCCCACATGCCCGCAAGGTATGCATTACTTAAATGGTTAGTTATACTTGACCGCACGTATCAAATCCACTATAACGCCTTGTTACGATATGCAGTGGCAATGCTAGCGTACGTAGCGGGTGACTGTTTCAGATGACAGCGTCATATGTGAACAAGCCTTAACGTAGCACCGTGTGATTACTAATAGGGACTTTTAGATTTGCACGTCGACGTAGTGGACTGCCACGTGTGCCATTCTTTCAGGGCACTGGTCCGTGCCCGGCAGTGCCTTAAAAGGACGTCACATTACCTTAAAAGGATGTCACCGTGGTAGTCCACGTTCTCGTCGTGTAAAATCTAAAAGTCCCTAGTGAGAGGTCAATGACGGTGTATTTATTGTTATATTCGTTTTCCCCTAAAAAGTTATAGGATCCAAAATTCGGAAGCACAAAACGGTAAAAATTCGGTACTCTTGTACCTACGTGTATATTTGTGTTATCTAGAGGCTGTTGTATATATTTTAGTTTTTTCTCCGTACGACCGTAGTTACTCGTATCATTTGTGGCTAATAACTAAGAGTAAGCTTTACCATGTATACCACACAGGGGATATTAAAAAATAGGATGTGCTTAATTTTAATCTCTCAAGTTTGGGGATAATCTGTCTATGCAGTTACATATATTTTTATTGAGTTGAGAATTATATTAATTTCATGCAGCTCATAGTTTGCTGACAGTAACCGTTTGTTTTCGGATTTCTTTTTATTTTCTGGGACGCACTGTATAGCAGTCTACCGTATATACGGGTAGCTGATGAAATGTATATACAGATATGGGTGTGTGTTGTGCCCATTTATCCCTCTATGGTGCAGAACACTGGTAATGTCAGGGGGCTACGGGATTTACATCTCTCTCATGTTTTTAAATTTTTGTCCTGCTCTTTTCTCAGGCTTCACATCTGGTAACATAGATTGGGGTTACCCAGCTG
Source organism: Mesocentrotus franciscanus (assembly GCA_037976565.1). Lineage (NCBI taxonomy): Eukaryota > Metazoa > Echinodermata > Echinoidea > Camarodonta > Strongylocentrotidae > Mesocentrotus > Mesocentrotus franciscanus. The sequence continues at coordinate 1,558,270 of CP137684.1, read as the reverse complement.
CCGGCCCCTTTTTTAAAAATAAGAATATTGGCATCCTGCCTTCTGGGACAGACCCTCAAATCAACTTTTGCTGCCGGAATGATGGCGTTGTTTCACAGGAAATATACCTCCCCACTGATACCTTCTTCATGCTTTTATCACGCTTTGGTAAATGTCAAAGGGTGAGTGGTTTACCGTTATTGTCCAATAAAGATAGTTTTCTCTTCACACTGACATCCATTTTTTAAGGCAAGGGGCAAGCCCCCCCACCCGACATATTTTCAACCACGAACCAAAATTTGGAATGAATTTTCAATCACTATGAAGAAATCATTCCAAAAAAAATATAATAAATTTGCTGAACCTCAAAAAGTACGGATTTCACATAAAGAAAAACAATTATCGATCACAATGCGACCAAGCAAAGGGAGAATCGGGTTTAACAATGAAGCCCAAAATAGCGGATTTAAACGCCAGTTGCATGCCTTGAATAAAATCTGAAAAACGTAGAAATTAATAGCTTATGATGTATTACAACCATTTAACATGACCTAAAACTTAATCATAAAAAGGAGGCCAACATTCTTGTAAATATTGCTTTACTTTAAGGAGGCGTGATTGCTCAGTGGTAGAGCAGTGATCTTGTATTCGGGAGGTCCTGGATTAAAAACCAAGTCGAAGAATTAGTGACCTTTGTTTAAGCATCAATCTCCATTTCTTATTCCCAAGGAGAGGAAATAAAGCCGTTGGTTTAAGTGCAAAATAATGTATCAGTTCCATTTTAGGGAAATAGAGGTATTCTGATTTGTTGGCCTTGTTGCATCGGTTTTGGGCTTTAGAGTGTTGTTGCTTCCTTCAATCAGCCTTAAATCTGGACATCATTTATCAATTTTATATAAATTGCAGCCGAGGTACTTTTATCCTCCATCTGCCCTTTGAAATATAAATAGGTCTATCAGAAATGTCTGATTTCGTGTCGACGTATCCATTTTACTCTTTTAATCTGTAGAACGTTGTCTTTTATCAGTTCTTATTAATTTGAATAACTTCCCATGTATTACATATAATTACCTTGTAGACATCTCTTAACTTATGTGATTTATATTTTGTTAACTTCTCTGTGCCTCTTTATTCGTAATTTATTATGTTTCGTCTTTATATGGAAGGATTACAAATGCATTACATGTAGTAGTATGTTAAAAACTTTAGTATAATCTTCCTTATTGTCCTATCCCTATGCTTTGTTTATATTGCTGTCTACTTAACTCGTTATTTTTTAATTACATAACATATCTTTGATTTTTGTTTTTTAACAAATTGATATTTAGTGCTTAGAAATAATTAAAGTGCTATACGAAAATATATTTTCTTTAATTACAGGTTCATGGTATGAAGGAGTCAAAGGCATGGATCTACTTTGTGACTGGCGGCAAGTCCCAACAATCTGGAGATCATCCTAGCCCCGGTGTTTTTAACCAGGGCGTGCGACTGATCTACTGTTTTTACTACATTGAGGTGAGATCGATCGAACGATGGGCTATGCAAAGAGGGACAGAGGAAGAGAGGAATTTGCCCGATTTAAAGAGGCCTTGTTACCTCCTTACCAACGTAAACTCATGCTCGTCTAACAAATTCCTCTAGGTAGTCTAAGAGAATGATGTTCTTTTGTGAGCGACGTATAATCTGGCCTTCAAAATACCATCTTCATATTCGAAATTCAAATCCGAAACCGAATCCGTCAGAGATCTCTGAAATTCTTGAAAAATTGACCCCTAAAAATCGAAAATTGCCATAACTTTCTCATACCAATTCCATTTTGTCTTAAATGTTCACAGTATCTTTATCTCAACATTGCACATAGCCACGCTAAATTTCACGATTCAGTGGTTATGCATGATATAAATAGCGCCCTCTGAAGTCCTGAAAACGGCTTTCTTTCTGTGACCGTAGCTCCATCGTGTATGGCCAACCCGTTCCTTTTGGGGGAATTAGCTACTTCAAGATATGCCCTTTTCAGCAAAAACTAAAAAAATGTACCCTACCACTCACCGACTTTGCGAAAATCGCCCTCCATATTTTGATTTTTCAAGAAAATTGCAAAATATCTTGCAACTTGCTCTAAAATGGCGATCGTTATGCCTACGTCAATGAAACTTAGCAGGAATATGTATCCATACACTTGCCAACTATCTGCCAAATTTGGTAGAATTTGTTGATCGTAATCGCGAAGTTATTGTCAAAAATGATGAATTTACTTTTCATTACGTAACAGCCCGTTAAATGATTGTATTACATGTGCGCAGATGAAAATGGTGTCAAACTGACCGCAATGAAACTGACCCTTTCGAATGATACCAAATACGGTATTAGTTCACACAGAACATTTTGAGTAAATTATTTTTTAGGCCTCCACTATCCGAGATGCTACATGCATAACGTTCTAATACGATTGCAGTTCTACTTTTGTTTTGTTTTAGTTTCAGTTCAACACGATTGGAACTACTTTCGAAAAATCAACTCAAGAGCAATTTCATACCCTATTGTATATCCCATAGAAATCATGTTCGGATTACGTCTGATCGCATATTTCAATAGGTGAAGCATAAGGTTGTTTAAATTGCTTTAGGTTTATTCGAAAGTAGCTGCGAACGTGTTATTAAAAAAAAATATTCGACACCATATTTTAAAAAAGGATAGTGGCAAATATTTAAACAAAATGTAATTTGAAGGTTGTAAGTGAGTATTAATGAACTAAAGATGACGAATCATACATTACAGTTGATAAAGTTGATTAGTTGAAAATTTAGTTTATCGTGTTCAAAAATTTCTTTATACACGTACTTTTCTTTCAGTTTAACATGAACGATATATAGGAAAACAAATATTAAATGATTTCGGATTGCTCCTGGTCAATTCATTGGAAACTCGTTAAATTACTTTTCCTAAAATTAAATTATTATCTTACGACTTAGTATGAATTAAATTTAGAAAAATACAGAAGCTCCAGTTTAAAATGATCTTAGTTATTGCTTATTTCATTGAACAAATCTTTACCTTTAACAAAAATTGATTCCAATATTTTCTTGACGATTTTACATTCAAATCTAAAAATTCAGTTTTATTTGTTCTTGGACAGTTATATGATTAATTCATTTAAAGTCGTCCAATACTTTTTGGTTTCTTCTTTAACAATTGCATACAAGTTTGCAAACTTTAATAAAAAAAAATAATTAGAATTTTTTCTTCAATGTTTATTAGTTCATTGTTATATTGTTATACTTACTCCATTTGAAAATTGTTCTATTACTTTTATAAACACATTTTAAAGTGTTTCAAACAACTTTGCACATATGAATTAGAAATTATAGTTGCTTGTATAACTTCAAATAATTTTTGTGAATGGTTATAGTGAATTCGTTTCAAAATCAGTAGATTGGTTTCAATAAATGCATATGGTAAATGGGTACGTGCAATGTAGTAACGTTGTTTGATTTTTGATTGGTACTATAACTACAAAGAAGTATTGGTATATTTAGCCCCAAACTTCTGGGTAACGAAGAATATATCTTTACCTCGGGATGAACTGTAGTTGTTTTTTTTTCTTTATAGTAGGCATTTATTTAAAACAAATATATATTGGTGATAACACGGTAACATTCAAATATATATTTTTTGTTGTTGGTTAAACCTAGGCGAATCTTATTTCATGTCAACAGATTTTGACATATAGCAATGCCCGTATTTCATTTGTTTAAGTAATTTTATTAGCTATGTTTTGAGGGAGCGGGGAGGGGGGACAGGTTAAATTTACAGATATAATTTCAATTCTCTTTCGATTTATATTGACTGATTCTTATATTTAATTCATTTGAAAATTCTTCTATTACTTTTCTAAACATATTTTTCGTGTTTCATACAACTTTGCACATATGAATTTGAAATTCGAGTTGCTTGTCTAACTTCAGATTTTTTGTGAATGGTAGTGCTTAATTCGTTCGAAAATCAGTATAATATTTGTTTTCATTAAAAGCATGTGGTAAAATGGGTACTTATCATGCAGTAATATGATTTGATTTTTTCGTACTCAAACCCCTCTAAAAGTGTTTGTTTAGTTAGCCGCAAACCTCGGGGTAACATAGAATATGGAATAAAGCAAACTAGTGAGTGTGTGTGTGTGTGTGTGTGTGTAAGAGAGAGATAGAGAGAGAGAAAGAGAGAGACAGAAAGAAAGAGCCAGAGACACAGATAGAGACAGAAAGAGAAAGAGACACAGAAAGGATGAGAGAGAGAGAGAGAGAGGGAAAGCTCGTCCATGAATTTACATATTTTCAAATATAATTTAGTAATTAGAATATACGTCACAAATAAATCATTCTGCAGCCCTTAACAAATAGCGATTGTCCGAGCATTACAGTTTCCAAATTATCTGACGAAGGGAAGGAGGCTAACTTTCCCCACCCCTCACCGCCACAAAACAATTATTGTTACTGCAATAACTCGATATACTCTTCCTTACAAAATGGAATGAATGAACTTGAATCGTTATTCCTTTCAGGGCAGCGAATTTTTAAGGGCTGAATAATATTGATCACATATTTTTCTTTTAATTGGCAACAGTAATATTTTCTTTCCTTCAAATGCTACATTTTTCTAATGAAATGCAATTTCTCTGAAAATGTACATGGGTAATAATTTTGTCATTTTCTTTCAATTTCAAATTATTACTTTCGTGAAATACAAAGACTTAATGTAAATTAAAAATTGTGCCATGGAAATCACATCAAAAAGCCAGTGGCTTGCAATAAAACACAACGATTCCCCTTACAATCTTAGTAATGAAAGCATCAAATACAAAATACAAACAATGTACAAAACGAAACGAAAATCATTGGCTCACACATTACAAACAGTAAACAAGAAACATTATATATATATATATATTGTCAACGATGGTGAAAACAAGGGAAGTTTGAAGCTTTTAGATTTTTTATAAAGGCAAACGCCATGGGGCCCACAATCACACATATATGAATATTTATGCCGGGGGCTCCTACCCTACCATCATTCAAGAGGTCCTAATGAAGCCCTGTACCAAAAATGGCGTTGTACAACAACAACAACTCAATGTTATATTACCTTACAAATTATTTGTGGACTACGAGGCGACGCCCCTGTCCCATACCCTTATATGATATTCTTGACGGGGGTTCCTACCCTAATATCGTTCAGTAGGTCCTAAGGAAGCCCTGTACCAAAAATGGCATTTGTACAACAACAAATCAATGTTATAAAATAATTTGGGGGCTCCAAAAAGACGCCCCTGCCCCCACACCCTTAAATTGAAATTTTGCGGGGGCTCCTTGCCTAATATCGTTAAGAAGGTCATGAGGAAGCCCTGTACCAAAAATGGTGCTTTTATCCGGCAAGTAACGATAATCGATAAATTTGACGCTAAGCCACCTAATAAGATTCCCCACCAAAGTGTATGAGAAAGGCATAAAGCAAGAATAAAGTACAGTTTCTCAGCAAGACATGGGCATCGCCATTTTCTTGATTGCATGACTTTCTATGCGGAGTCGTTATCAACTATTCACATTTATGGATGCTTCCTTCCCAGGTGTTTGTGGTGTTGAAGCATTTAATTCACCTAGCTGCTATTATCCTTTGTACTCCAATTGCCAGAACGCAAATTGCATAAATAAGTTGGTGCTGTTCTTGGGTGAAGGTTTCGCATAAATGAAATAGATTTTTGAACCGCTATATTTTTAGTATTTTTAAATAAATGAGTTACAATTGTTACCCTATTATATATTTTTAACCAAATATAATTTTTACCTTCTCGGCTATGATTTTCCCTCATTGAAGAGTAAAGGTTTTGAGTCTTTCCAATTAAAGCTTGGTGCATGATACCTGTACAACTCCGCCTGGTACGTCACATTTTCAAGAAAATAGCTGCGCCCACGTCATGCTATAAGGCATTGTACATCATAGTCAGGTCAACATACGGTAAAAAACACCCCAACCCCCAAAAATTGCAACAAAAGGTTTTTCAACAGTTTCTAGTAGTATTCGACCTCAGGAATAACATACTAAAAGTATACCAAAATCGAAGGTTCGGAAAGCTGTTATTTTCAAGATGGCGACCAAGATGGCCGCCGATATACCTAAAAATGGCCATAAATCACTTATTATCCATCCTAGAGACATAATTTTGGTGTCTATCCCATGGTTTTGGGGATCAGAGAATCCATTGAGACAAGTAAGAATAGTGTGTGATGGTCTAGGAAACCCCAAAATCTAAGATGGCGTCCAAAATGGCCGCCATAACATAAAAATAGCCATTAGTCACTTATTATCCATCCGAGAGACATAATTGGGGTATCTATGCTATGGTTTTCGGGGTCAAAGAATCCATTAGGATAAGTAAAACGTTAAGTAGTGCTTCAGGAAGCCACAGAATCCAATATGGCGTCCAAAGGGCCACAAACCACTAAGATTTCTCAATAGAGGGCGCACTTTATGAACAGGAAATGAACTTATGTTTCTCTCTCACCCTTATGGAGTCACCGACCCCCTACCCCAGAAAAAGGGTCAATTCAACTATTGACAGGTCATTGCCAAAACTGGGGGAGGGGTGACAAAGACAAAGTAAAAATTTAATAATAATATCTAGACACTGGGTACTCACATATTAAGACATACGGGGTGTGCCGCTCTAATGGGTCACTTTTTAAACAAAAATATCCCTAAACATGGGTCCGTGTTTTCAAAATTTCCAAAATTGTTGGGTCCCGCAAATTGTGAAAAATGGGCTAGGGGTTTTCGAGTCTTGAGCGGCACACCCTGGCAAAACCAAATCTGATTACCCCCCATCCGGGCTTGGTAGTATGTTCTGAGGGAGTGAATTTGGAGGAGGCTGGCGTAGCAGGGAGTTGCATTGACAATTTTCTCGACGAACAAGTTGTATCGTAATGATGCAAGTGAGTCTTTACAGCGGCCACCAAACATGACAGTTATTGCTTTGATACCAAGTTCCTCTAAGTTAGTTACTTTGGCTGACTTGGTAAAAGGAAAGTACTAGCATAGGATTTCAAAGTGAGGTTGCATTTCACAAGCTTCTGGAAGACTGCTTTCTTTCCGATTCCGAATATCGGGAAGTCGAATCGCAACCGGTGTAGGCATCCAGAAAAAGTAGCATAGATCCCGTACCCAGGTACACTTTCGACTGCTACACCTTCGTAGCCTTGGATGCATTGTAAGAGTGGAAGTATCGTTCCCTGCTATCTGTTCCAAGGATTTTGTGAAGTCCAGTTCCTTTCATCAGGGTACCGAGTCCGATTGCTTCCAGCAAAATCATGAAGGTCTGAAAGCAACCTAAGCGCAAGTAAATCCCTTTCAGTGGGCTATTCTGGGGTACATCGATGATTAGCTCAGCGGCCTTCCAATATGCTGTTTTTACAGTCTCGTTCAAAAGGAAAGACAAAGCTACGACTCTGGGAGAAATTTCGAAAGTAAATATTGTACCTAAACAAACCATAAATGCTGCTTTGCTGTTTCAACGGTTCCTGGTAGTTTAAAAAACCATGGGACTTTAAGTAGCAGAGGTGATGAGCTATGAGCTCAGTCCGTAATTCCCACCTATATGAATGTTCACTTTTCGAGGCTAGGAATGTCTTTCTGAAGGCTGATAAGAAAGGCTGATAAGCCTCAGCTAGCTCATGCTATAACCGATCATGCAAGTAAAGTGTCGAGTGAAGCCGTGAAAGAACACAGAACAGCTTCATGGTGGTTCCTTGGTGCATCAGATACCATGGCAGACAGGAGACAGTTATGGCAGAATAGCACGATCATATGCTGATTTCACAATCCCCTACTATTATGGTCCTGCAAATGTAGTTTTTGACGGCTATGGTGGAGGGCCGTCAATTTAATACACACCAGCGACGTGGGCAGAATGCCCATCCACCGTTGTCAGATTCAATGCAGACACAGTATTCTCAGGCAAGAAGGATGAGTTTTTATCAAGAGACTGCAATAATTAGCAGGGACTCATAATCTCATTAGTGAGGAAATGAGGAATTGCACCGTATCAATGTATCCGGGGATGCAGATGTACATATATTGCTAGAGCTGCAGTGAATTCTTCTCGTCGTCAGTCAACTACTCTGATTTGAAAAGGCACTGACATATTGGTGATACTCTTGCATTACGCGGGTGTAGATAGCAGGGTACTATACTTCCGGTCTGACAATGCAGCCAAGGCTCTGAAGGTGTATACCATTGCATGAGCAGTTTAAAGTTGACCTGGGTAAAGATCTATGCTCACAATTACTTTTTCGACATGCCTACACTGGTTGCGATTCGACTTCCATGATATTCGGGATCGGAAAGAAGCTTGTGAAATACAGCCCCACTTAAGAATCCTGTGCTAGTACGTTCCTTCTTCCAAGTCATCCAAAGGAACTAATAGAGGAACTTGGTATCAAAGCAATGTCTTTCATGTTTGGTGGCCGCTGTAATGACTCACTTGCATCATTACAATACAACTTGTTCGTCAAGAAAATTGCCATTGCGACTCCTAGCTCCTACGCCAGCCTCCACCAAATTCCACTCCCTCAGAACATATACTACCAAATAATGGCATGGATGGAGAGTGAAGAAGACATGGACCTCACAGACTGGGGCTGGAAATTAGAGAACAATCACCTGGTTCCAGTGATGTTGAATACGGAGGCTGCACCTAGTAATGTTCTTAAGTTGATTCATTGCAACTGCTGTACTGCTTGTAGCACACCTCGCTGTACCTGCAGAGGTTACGGACTACCATGTAACAGTGTGTGTGGACCTTGCCAACTTGATGTATGCCACAATCCATATAACGAGTCACTTGATAGTGCAGCATAAGATGATTTATCTTTATTGTCAGGATTATTCAGGGATACAACAAAATAGCCAAGAAGACTCTGATAAATGAGTTTTAAAGACTGTTTAATGAAAACTATCAGCATTTAAAGTCAACAGTAGATTCTTTTGGTTACAGTTGAACGATTTAACTTTGAAATACAAAACACAAGTATATTCATAAGAATCTGTTATTACACATATATGTAAATATAAGTGCTGTCAATTAATTACTCAATTAACAACAAGTGGAGTCCCGTCTGAAGTTAACTTCCCGTTTCAAGTTCAGTAATTATCTGATGTTATCCGAAGTGTCCGAAATTAGGACAATTGTCCGAAGTACGCGAAAGGCCTTTTGTTTGGTATTTGCTAATATTGGTTGCTATATCAGAAGATCAAATACCGACATGGTTTCTACGATGAATCGATGCCTGGAGACTTGTGTCGGAAGGATGATGCCCCGTAATCACTCATTACGGCAATCAGTCATGTGACGTCGTCTTCAAGATCCCGGATGAAGCGACTCGACGATTCTTGAATACTAATTAGACGAAGCTCAGCGTGCTACTAGTTTTGTCGTGAAGAACTTTCTTGTCCCTCATTACACGGCTATAAATGAAATTATCAATATATCCTTCAAAATACAAGAAATCTAACTTCTACGTTTCAACACTTATTTCTAATAATTTGTTCCCATTTAAACAAGCGATGAAATGATAAAGGTTATTTCACCAGACTTTCATTATCCGGTTATAACAAAATAAGCCTGGTTTCTTTCCACCACACTTTCTTTCAATATAAACTAGGGTCATCAATCTAATCAGACCCGGGCAAAAAGATATATTAAACGACTTGTGTCGGAAGGATGATCACACGTGTGTTTATTGGGTTTTTACAGACGTGTATCAATTACGTCTGGGGACCGACCTTTAACGTCACCATCCGAAAGACGCGATTCAGTTTCGAACCTGCGTCCTCGGCTGAATCAGTTTGTAACTTCCACTGTTAGCTGGATTACAGGCGCACGCCACAACGCCTAGTTAAACTTAATTATTCTTTATAAGAATTTCGTTATGTCAATACAAATTCGTTAGAGAAATTAAGTCATTTCTAGCACAATTTCAATGATAAATTGTTTCTCAACATTACTACTAGGTTGTAATGCGTTAATTCATTAATACTAGGTTGTAATGCGTTAATTCATTACCACAAAATAAAATGTTCTTTTGAATACCTTGAATACCTTGAATACCAAAGCTTCTGGAAGAAAGGCGTCTCCAGCTGTCGAGCTTCCAGATCTAACTTCAAGAGGGGGGATGTCCCAGCTTCTGGGTCTTGCACCATGGTCTTTTACATCTGTATCTTGCTTGCTGGGTCATATCAGGAATTTGGAGTGTCTACTGGGAGAAGGGTGACTTATACTGCTCCTTCTTCCAGTGTTTGTCAATTCTGGCTTTAAAGCTGTTCACCGAGGTTGCAGATACTACAGATACTTTTAGATATAATTCAGAATTTATGCCTGAAGCGTTAGAGCATATGTATTAATAATTATCCCTATCGATCGACACTCAGGAGAACGATAGTTCATGAACGACCCTTTCGTATGACGTGTTCATGAATAATTAATTTTGATAAACATACGAGCTAATTTGCTCTAAAATGTGTTCTTCTTGCACAATGAAAAAAATGTTTCCTTCATATCAGAATAATACTTATTTCAATCTTTCAATCTATGGGTTTATAATCGTATATATATATACTAACTGTATTTTCAATTAATATCTGAATCTAATTATCACACGTAGGTTATGTAAAGAAAGCTGCTTACAGTTATATTGACAAGGTTTTGCCAATGGCAGGAAAATTAAGGTTCTGGGCTACATGGAGGATACCTCTCGTACCGGTGTCGCCTGAGGAAAAAGATTGCTGGCGCCGAATACAAAAATCAAGGCCCTGGTAGCAACTTCCACAACACACATAAGGGTACATGTACAAGACCTCTCACACGCCCAACTCCAACCTCGGTCTTCCAGTCAACTGCACTGAGTCAAATCGACACGTACACACTTTATCTTTCTCGGCACCACATCCTAATTTGCATATTCAGACAAGCGAAATATTTTCTATTACAGACGCCCTCTAATTTCTAGGTACCCTAGAAATAAAAATAAAATAAAAATAAATTTCCCATTTTATTCTGACATTTACTCAAGTACATTCCTCATCAAAATGAAGGAACGTGAAGATCTGCATGTGTATTCGCTATAAGATGACATGAACAACACAAGGTTTTACACATTTGTAATTGTATGGTGGCTTGGTGGGTATTATAAATGTGTGTCTAGATATTATTATTAAGTTTTTACTTTGTCTTTGTCACCCCCTCCCCAGTGTTGACAATGACCTGTCAATAGTTGAATTGACCCTTTTTCTGGGGGTTGGGGGTCGGTGACACCATAAGGGTGAGAGAGAAACATTATAAGTTCATTTCCTGTTCATAAAGTGCGCCCTCTATTGAGAAATCTTAGTGGTTTTGTGGCCCTTTGGACGCCATATTGGATTTTGAGGTTTCCTGAACCACTGTTTAACGTTTTAACTTATCCTAATGGATTCTATGATCTCCGAAAACCATAGCATTATCACACCAATTATGTCTCTCGCATGGATAATAGGTGACTTATGGCCATTTTTATGTTATGGCGGCCATTTTGGACGCCATCTTGGATTTTGGGGTTTCCTGGACAATCACACACCATTCTTACTTGTCTTAATGGATTCTGTGACCCCCCAAACTATGGGATAGACACCAAAATTGTGTCTCTATGATGGAAAATAAGTGATTTATGGCCATTTTTAGGTATCGGCGGCCATCTTGGACGCCATCTTAAAAATAACAGCTTTCCGAACCTTCGATTTTGGTATACTTTTAGAAGTTTTAGTATGTTATTCCTGAGGTCGAATACTACAAGAAACCGTTGAAAAACCTTTTGTTGCAATTTTTTTGGGGTCAAACCATATCTTCACCTATCATGCCAACAAACTTTCATTTATATATCTCTTGTACGCGTTCCTAAGATTTATTGTACATCAAAAGGCAGGAATTCATCTCGTTTTTTCAGAATACCTACGCTTATTCTTTGGGGTTAGTTCTCCTTTAAAGATTGTTTGTTTCAATTAGTGAACACTTATACTATCATGGCCACTAGATTTGGTAAAATAAAGGTGTTGAACCACAATGATAATTTCATGATCATTGGTTGGAGTAAGAAATAAGGAATTTTCACATAGGAAATTCAAGGACTTACTGTAGTTCAAATAATCTGAATCAATATTAGCTGCTAAATTAGGGTCTACATCTATATAATACTCATTAAAAGCTTTTGAAATTTCAATTGAATCAGTTATATGTTGTTCATTAATTAAGAAACATTTATTACTTTCTGTATTCGTCTTGCCTAAGAGTTCTTTAACAGTTTTCCATAACATTATTGTTAGTTTGATTACTTTCTATGTTGTTAGAATAATATAACTTCTAGGCACTGGTCGGTGAATGCTTTGACAATAGCCTCAACAATGATCGGAATGTCCATCCTTTCACTTTCTCTTTGCTGAGATAGACATCGGACTTCAGAGCCATTTGAACAGCTAATGTGGATGTGAGGTACATGTTTATAATATATCTAAATCTTACTTTATGTTCTAATGTGGACTAACATTTAATAGATGATGGGCTTAGAGTAGATGATACATGTATGTAGGTCTAGGATATGCATGGAATGTGCTGGTCCTGGAAACAGCTTATGTAGTGAGAGATGTGTCAAAGAGAGAAGACGATGGCCCAAGAGATGTTGGGATTAACCGGAGGAGACGTAAATGTAGGCTCAAGATCAGAAAATTTTTATTTCTGGGAACGCTAAAATGTAATGACTGATGAATCCATATATTATTGTTTTTGAGAGAGAAAACTGTGGCCTAATAGATGAATGAATATAATGGATATGTACATGGAGGTCTAGATCTAGACCTGGGACTTGCTGGTCCAGGAAACAGCTTATGTTGTGAGAGGTACGAATTAGATCCAAAGATGGTATGAGGCCTAATAGAATGTGGGCTAGAGTGGAGGATATGTAGGTCAAAATTGGAGACCTCTATTGCTCGAGAGGACGTTTGGAAAATTTGTATTGTGGGAATTTTGTTAGCTGTTACAGTTTTTATTGTTTTAGTTATGTTGTTGAATCGTTAAATAAATGATGAAATTAAAATAAAATGTAATACAGAATAATAATATATTTAGATTATTTAATAATTATATTTAATTTTTTTATAATTAGACCTGAGTCATCACGGGTTTTGCCGAACCCGGGGTTTGACTTGAACATTTCGGGCGGAGATCGGGTACCCGAACTGGAATTGTTCCCACACCAAAAAATGTGTGTGCATGCAGCGGCGGGAGTTAAGATTAAAATGCTGAACTAATAAAGCGACTAAAAAGACAATTACTGCTATCAAATTAATTTAAAAATCCATTCTCTGGGATACATGATTTTTCGAAAGAAAATAAAATTATTCAGGTGGACAGCTACAAGTTTTTTCCCGTTTCTAATATGCAGGAAATCCAGGAATGCATGAAAGAGTCACGCTTCGCGGTATCGAGCGCGTTCAGAAATGGAAGTCAAAATATGACTCGCTGAAGTAACGCTCGTACCACCCACAAGACCAAAATGCGCAGACTATACAAATAATGTAATAGGTATTAATTGTCATAATATCCACAAAATAATGGCTTACTCATGATATTATGATGAAGGAAAATAAATTAAAGCCCTTGAAACAACATTTATATGCCTTAATTTCGATCGTTCTAAAATATCCGTGTATCACGTCAAGTTCGTCATGCACGATGTGCGTTGATATAGTACAGCCCTACACCGTCATACATTCAGACGAAGGTCCAAAGTGATCAGATCAATATGATTTAAACAACCTAAAAATACCTTACGTGATTATATTACCAAAGCTGCCAACCGATCATATTTGGGGGGGTGTCAGCCGATGTTATGAACTCTAGATTCCTTGTTTGTCTGAAAACTTGTTTGTAAAAAGTATACAAGCAGACAGACTGTATTCCAAATTTTCCCTTGAGAGATTCCTAATTTTTGCCGTGAAAGATTGGGAAAATATACTACTGTGATTATTATTGTTGTTCTTTATTGCTATTAGAGTGAAACCTGCTTTAGCAACCCTTTGTACAGAAAGATAAATAGATTGATAATTTATCATTATTAACATTTGGGTTACTCTCTTTCCCTCTATGCACGGTCGTTCGTAATAGAGTATAATTTGGTATGGGTAGTTCTTCATCCTTTCATTCCAAAGTGAGGCACGATGGCTCAGTGGTAGAGCAGTGGTCTTGTAACCAAGAGGTCCCGGGCTTGAACCACGTTGATGTGCTAGTATAGTGCCCTTTGGTTAAGGCATTAATCCTCATTACCGAGTTCCTCGGATAGGACTTAAAGCGATTGGTCCCCTAGTTGCTTACTTACAAGCATACAAAATTGCTCTATTAGCTCAGTCAGATAAAACAAACCAACCAACAAACCATATCACGTCAGCCGGCTGGGCGGTGCGAAGGCGAAGCCCATGCACACTGGACCACTGCCACTAGCATAATTAGCCTGCTTAAACTGTAAGACTGTTTTGCAAAATGCATGCTAATGTTTAAATATAACAGGCTAAAATTTAACCTGCTAAAACATGTATGACTGTTGTTGCAAAATACAGGCTAAAATTTAACATGCAATGGAATAATTAGCATGTATTTAAGAATGCAGGCCAGACGCAGGTTCAAAGCAGGCTAAATAAGCCTGCGTTTTCGGTAAGAGAACAAACCCATCAAACTTTCACAGTTCAAGACACGAATAGAGTTTTAATGAGAATAGAGTGCGTATGCAAATTCTTTTGGGGGCTCAACGGGGGAGGGGGGGGGTGGTACACCCCCAAAAATCGACAAAAGTTGACTCTAGCTACTTTTGGATAAATATTTTTGTTGAATTGAAAGACATTTGGGTCTTTGTTTGCCGCAAGCAAAGTTGAAACTATACGGTTCGGACAAGTGAATCCGCCTATTAATGTCATCACCAGTTCTACGCTCAGTACACCTTGGTTAAGCTTATTTGTTCCCATCCTATAGATATTAACATAATTTTGGGGTAACCTCGCTAGTCGTAAGGACCGCTATATTTATAAATACAAAATCGGGGTCGCTATTCATAAACGTGTGGAAGGGGCGCTATCTATAATTTATATTGGGGGTCACTACTCATGACGACCGCTATTCATCATACGAAATGAGGGTCGCTATTCATAATACAAGAAGAAGGTGAATGGCGATTCTCTTCTCGTATTATGAATAGCGACCCTCTTCTCGTATTAGGAATAGGGACCCCTATGAATAACGGCCCCGATTTATGAATAGCGACCCTCTTCTTCGATTACGATTAGCGGTCCTTATGAATAACGACCCTTTTCTCAAATTATGAACAGCGGTCCTTATGAATTGTAGTCCTTATGAATATAAAGGTCCTTATTAATAACGGTCCTTATGAATAGCGGTCCTTACGAATAGCGGTCCTTATGAATAGCGAGCGGACCCCTATTTTTTATGGAGAGGAGTGTGAAAAGAAGACGATATATTATAACTCTTATTACGTATTTGGCGTCGCCTGTGCCTGGGAGGCGAAAAGCAAACTGAGTCCCTGTATCCTTCGGGTCTCTAGCTCGTCCAGGTATAACCGATTGGGGGTGTGCAGGTTTAGCACTAAACCGGGGTTTCCCCCTACATGAATATATCATAATGTATCTATAATAAATAGCTATACATTATTTAAAAGGGTCTTTCCATTTCGAGTTCCATAGCATTCCTAGGAATATTTTCCCAGGGATTTTCAACATAGGTTTACGCAGGTGTCCACCCGTCCCCCCCCCCTTTAAATTGTTTATTGCATTAGTATGCAACGCACAGTAAATTCTAAGCAGAGAGATTTGATCAGAAAAAATGTCCTGTACAGCGGTGTTATTTCACGAACAAAAACGGAGGCAAATTGGCACTGTCAGTGGCATAGCAACAGGGGAGTAGGCCTATGATGGTACACGTGTGTGTCCCCCAGAGAGTGGTGAACAAAACCCCGGAAACATTGAGAAGGTAAAGAGAAGAAGAAGAAGAAGAAGAAGGCAACGTTTTGAGCTATAATAAACATAATTAGACGAATCGAGCTTGTAATCCTCTATCATTCATGAGTCTACTTGATTAGACCTATTTAGAACTACAATAGTCTAAGGGCATATGCCTTAGAAAAAAGAAACACTGTTATTTATATCAGGTTGCATTCTACAATGAATGATGTTACTTTCTTCCAATCGATCCTAAAATTCGACAATTAAGAAAAATGTTATCAAGTGTTCGTTAAAAACATTTGACTCTTTCAGTGTAGTATACACCACGTTTTTATTCTGTAATCAAATTTAGGATTGAAGTAATGTGATCTCCTTGAAATGTCATGTTACAAGGCAAATTTAATCTACATTGATGTTCAATTCCTCAGGCCTTAGAATCACATTGGGCCGACCTTTTTTTCTATCTGGTGGCCATGGGCCCCATGCAGAATAAAATTTATCTTGCATCGGCAGTTCTAGTTAGGATTGGGGGGTGGGAGAGGGAGGCCGCAGGCCTCAGCGAGGAGGGAGGGGGTATCTTCGTTTCTCTTCTCTTTATTAAGTATTGGGGGGGGGGGCTCATGGATACTTTAGCCCCGGTTCCTAAGCCTTTGCATTGGAATAGGTGAATGAAATGTTTTATCTCTAAGTTTGAAGTGAACAGGCATTTTTTTATCAGCTGTAAAAACGGTAATGACAATATCGATAATACATGTGTAGTAACATTTACAGAGCTTCGATGTATATAGCTGTAAAACAGTATCACATTATAGTATGTATACAGTGTGTATGGTTCTAAGCGCTGGACAAAATTATCATTACGCCGACTTTAGCTGGGCTAGCTAACATTATAAGAAAATATGACATTCAAATTTCTTCATACCAAGTAAACATTTCTTACACCTGGTTTATAATGAGGCACATATTGATTAATGTCTTACCAGAGGATTTCGTGCAATAGCAACAAAAATATATAAATGCCAATAAGTCCATGGCCTATTAAAAGCAAACATTAAATATTACATGTATTATATTTCATAATCAGTTAATATGATATTTACACATATCCATCTATTTACAAATAAAGAGTGACATAGAATATATCCAATATATACAGAACATGTAAAAAAAATTTGCATATGTCCAAGAGGTAATACTGTTAAGATGAATGCAGCATTATTGTATTACAAAAGAAAGCAAGATATTATAAGAATTATACAATTTTAGACTAACAGCAAATTCATCAAAACATACGCCAATAGAAGAAGAAAAAAACCTGATGACTTTGTAATACATAATTGATAACAGTTAAGTACTTGTAAGTGTTTGCATAGTAAATTAGGATTGCACTTATATGTAACAGCTGTTTTGGGGTAGAATGGCAAGAAATCAAAATAGGGAATACAGTTACTAGTAAAATTCAATTAAATATTCCATCAGTGTGTGTAAGATAAATTCTCGCTACCGCCAAATCAATCTCTAGATGTTATTCGATAATGCTATTGCATTTCATCCTAATGATCCTAAGGTGAGGTAGGTTTACGATCCGTCTTAGCTCGTCGTTTTCCAGGACGCTGTTCCAGGCTTTTATCAACTCTATCGCCATCATCATCATCGTCGTCGTCGCTGTGGATGCGTTTGCTATGTAACAGAGAGAAAGAAAAAGAGAGGGGAGAGAGAGAGGCAGAGAGAGACAGGGAGAGAGACAGACTGAGACAGAGAGGGGTATTAAAAAAATACAAAGAAAGAGAGAGAGAGAGATAGAGAGAGAAGGGGAGGGAGCATGGGGAGATTGTGAGAGATACAAAGAGAGGGGGCAGATGGATTGAAAAAGTTTAGAAATGAGAGAGTGAGGGAGAAAGAGAGAGAGAAACAATTAACATTGAGATAATAGTGATTGGGAGTTGGAAACATTTCAAACTGAGAGAGAGTGCGGGGATTGGAGAGGGGATGAGAGAGGCTTTTAAAGCCAGGTCAAGAGAGGGAAAAGTGGGATGTGAAAATGGTTTTCAAATGTTTAAACCTTTGAATTTTTCATATTCTACATCTAGCTCAAATCTAAAGGCAACCTGATGACTTTCAATCATGGCATAATTTCATTGAATGCCATTCGAAAGCAATATAAAGCATCACGGTAAGACAATAGGGGAGTGTGAAGAAGGCGTTATAGTGTTTCAAAGTATAATCAGTTAATGCCCTTCTGGCTCCAAACAGACGATTATAAAGGTACAAGAAATGTAGAAGACAGCAATAGAAATAGATGAAGAGAGAAAGGGGAGAGCGAGAGAGTGAATGAGAGAGGGAGAGTAAGAAAGATGGCCAGGATGACAGAGAGAGATATGGGGACATAGGATGAGAATGAGGGAAAGAGAGAGAGAGAGTGGGGGAGTTGAGAGAAAGAGAAAAGGGTAATTGTATACACTGTATTATGTTACTTACCGATGTTCAGGAATTCGTTCACTCTCGACTGGAGCTGCAATAAACCAAAAGAAATATAAAATGGGAGAATATCCAGTTGCAAAAGAACTTCAAATGAAGAATGTAAAACTGAATAATAGTAAAGCTTTGTAAAATTAATAACAAATCTTGTATTTGAAAAGAACTAAACAATCTTATATGCGAGTACAAGCATTTACAATATGCATATACAATACAAGCAACGATGCTATTTTTACATGTATGTAGACTCACTAATACCGTATCACTTCCATTCAAATTGGGGGCTTGCTCATACTTTACTTAATTATGACCATGATATGATTATATGTATTTTTCAATGTTTGATAAAATTATATCAAAATCTAATGATTCCGATTCTTTTATGTTTAACGTTATAGGTTAAACTAACAATTTTTTAAAAACTTATAATTTGACAGAGTACACATCTGCTTAGCAAAAAGTTACATCATGCAAGAAAAATACATTACTCGAAGTAAATATTGTATCTTAACACATTAGACATACATGGTTATGAACTACAATTACCGGGTACCACCTGGAGAGTGGCAAATGTAGATTAATGTCTTGCCGAAGGACATTAGTGCCGCGGCCGGGTTCGAAATGCGAACCGTGTGATCCACAGTCCTGTGACGTGTCCACGTGACCATGATAACTCTACAATGATCATCTCATTTTGTGAATGAAAGAAAATATATGTAACCTGACCTTGTCATACCATGATTGTATTAGTCATTGCTTGATAATAAGGGCCTATAAAAAGTATTGAGACTGATTTCCATACCTGCATCAGTTCTGCTTTGTGCAGAAATCAATCCACTGGTTGAGGGCATGGCAAGGTTATCATCATTCTCACAGATTTGTTTCATTCCAATTCCTCCTTGATACACCAAAGTTTGGTAATTGATGTATTCTGAAGATGATGATAGCAAGGTGTCATCAGTTTCTATTGGGGTTGCATCTTCCCGTCTCTGGCTTACAGCGGTGTCCTGTGTTGCTTCTCCCAGACCATGGTGTGGCGTATGTTGTCGTGTTTCTTGAAAACTCGAGTTTGCCGAGTATTGAGTTGCATGACCATTACTGGCATTATGCTGGGCTGATAGATAGGACTGTAGATACTGATCAAACTCCTCAAGATATTGCTTAGTCGATTGATCTGGTGCAAATGTAGATTGGAATGGCGTTATCGGTGATTGTTGCTGATAAGTTGTGGATTGGTTGATTTGTTCTGGCTCTGATTGAATACCTCTGTGAGGATCACTCTGGAACTGTCCAGAAGGTCGTGCTGATTCAATGTTTGAAAAAATCATATTAAAATCTAATGATTCCTATTTTTGTTGTGGTGAACGTGAAGGTTAAAACTAAATATTTTTTTTTTCTCATTTAACTGATAATTTGACAGAGTACACATCTGCTTACTAAACAGTTATATCACGAAAGAAAAACACATTACTCGAAGTACAAGATTTATCTTAACACACTAGATATAATTACTGCCGTAATATGACATGACGTTTTATTTAAAAACTAAATGTGATAAAATAAACTGCATCTTCATTATTTCTTGACATTTTTAACAATCAATGTCTTTTATATAGTAAGATGTCATACGTCGAAACCAGTGACTGGTATATCTAAAAAGAAAACATTATTATGTATGCTAAAGGTATATAACTTAAAATAATTACCGGTATAATAATAGTCATATTCTTATAGCACCTAATACTACGCTTTGAAGCGTTCTGCATTGTAATTATCATTACCCCGGTCACTGGATTCAATTGATAATACACACATGATAAGCCACACATTCAGCTCCTTGAGGCGTATTCCAGCACGGTGCCATTTTTCAAGCACACACATGTTGATCCAACCACATTAACGGTTGTATCCTATTAGGTACCAATTTAACACAAGGGTGGAGAGTGGTTAATGTAGATTATAAGATGATGACGTGGATCCTAATCAAATGATTGGTTGAAAGCGTACACGTGACCAGGCATTTACTTTGCCTAACGCGTAATTTGGATAATGACCAGTCATTATCCAATGGTAATGACCGGTCATTATCAAAATCATGTTATAAAACATCATTTTTTAAAACAAATAAAACATAATCTTATAAAACAAATAATACACATCATTTTGTTCGGGCATTAGTAAAATTACCCACACTCGGTACCTTCAAAACAGTCCAAACGCCAAGGGCTTGTTAGACTGTTCCAAAGGTACCTCGTGTGGGTAATTCTTACTAATGCCCTCACTGATGTGTATTATTTGTATATTAATGTCTTGCAAAAGGACATTATGATAATAATGATAACTGTTTATTATGAAGTGCTTTACCAGCTACAACCGACCAAAAAGCTTAGAGTATTCTCATTACCGCAGTCACTGGATTCAATTATTATTCTGCACATTATAGTGCACATTCTCCACTCCCTGGGGAGCATGCTTCCACCTAGTCAGCTTTTTACATGCGCCCATATGCTAATCCAATCACATTGACCTACGCATCCTACCGGGGACCCATTTAGCCCTTGGGTGGAGGGACGCAATGTAGATAAAATGTCTTGCTCAAGAACATTAGTGGCACAACAGGACTCGAACCACAAACTATGTGATCCACAGTCCGTTGACGTATCCAATAGACCACGACACCTCTACAATGATCATCCCATTTGGTTAACTCAATGAAAATATGTACATGACGTAACCTGACTTTAATGGTCATACAATAATTTTATTGGTCTTTTGTGGGCATATTAAAAAGGATTCAGATTCTGGTGTACAAACCTGCATCTTTTCTGCATTGTGTAGATATCGATCCACTGGTTGAAGGCATGTCAAGGTTCAAAGGTTCTTGATGTGTACTAATCATGAGTTGTTGTTTTTTGTTGTTGATCTTTTCTTGCTGACCACGCCTGTAGCAAGCTCATATGTTTCTTTTTCCTGAAGTAAGGATTCTGTCATGACAACCATACACAGATTTTTTGAAAAAAAATGAAAGAAATACAAAAATGTGATTAACGGTAGCTGCAAATATGAGGGTAAAAGAGACAATTAGGGATTTGGAACGTAGGGATTTGGCCAACCTTGTCCATTTCCCCTTTAATTGCAATTTTTTTTTATTAACAGCAGTAATGCAAGGGGGTAGATGACTGACAAAAAAAGAAAAAAAGTGTTCCAACACAGTTTTTCAGAAATTATAATCTGTCCTCATGGTGTACACCCCCATAAAAAATGCATGAGCCCAGTTTGGTCGACATACGTTCTATTTTTGTTAAATTATTACAGTAATACAATATTTGGGGGATTTTTAAGATCCTATGACCGTTCACCTTCATGACCTCTCAGACCCGAAATCTAATCAATCCATCCTTCCTTACTCATATGGTCTATACATACTCAGCATCCAAGTTTAGTTTCAATTGCTTTAATACTTTCCAAGTTATCGCAGTAATGAAATGTTATCTGTATTATTTTTTAAACACTTTTTTGAGTCTGAGACTTTTAACATGTCACCGAGCTACTACACACAATCAAATCAGTTCATCTTTGCATGCTCATGCATACTCCATCCAAGTTTGGTTAAAATCCATGCAATTTTCTCAAGTTATCGCGGTAACGAAAAGCGGGACTGACGGACAAGCCCAAAAAACATACATGTAAGTAATGCCTCCATGCATCACCACATTGGTGGCGGAGGTATATAAACAAACTAGATGGATGTTCGACTGCACGCAGTCGAAAATGATGCCTCCGCCATAGAGCAATTTTACAAACCAAAACATTAGCAATTTCAAAAATTCAAGTTTGATTGTAATCCATTAACAGGTTCTCAGAATATCATGATTAAAAGCTATTTTTCATATACATGTATGACCCTTTAAACTATGACCTTATGACCCTAAAATCTAATCAGTTCATTGGCTCTGCAAGATGCATACATGTCCTGAGTTTGATAGTAATCCATCTGTCAGTATTGACAATGCGTTCACAAGCTATTTTTGCATACATAATGAGACCCATGACCTTTGACCTCATGACCCTAAAATCTAATCAGTTCATTGGCTCTGCAAGATACATACATGACCCAAGTTTGGCGCTACTCCATCAATCGGTTCTTGAGATAACGCGATCACGAGCTATTTTTGCATACATAATAAGCCCTGTGACCTTTGACCTCGTGACCCCAAAATCTAATCAGTTCGTTGGCTCTGCAAGATACATACATGAAATAAGTTTGGCGGTAATCCATCAATCGGTTCTTGTGATAACGCGATCCCAAGCTATTTTTGCATACATAATTAGCCCTGTGACCTTTGACCTCGTGACCCCCAAATCTAATCAGTTCATTAGCTCTGCAAGATACATACATGACCTAAGTTTGGCGGTAATCCATCAACCGGTTCCTAAGATAATGCAATCACGACAACGGGACGTACAGACGTATGGACGTACGGACGGACGGACGGACAACCATTGTAGCGGAGGCATAAAAAGGCAAGTACCTCAGATTTGTATTTGTTTTACTTCGTTTCTACCAACACTGGTCATTAACATTAGGTCGCCAACACAAATTCATATTACTTGTTGTTTTTTCTCTCTCTCTCTCTCTCTATCTCACCCTCTAAGCTATAAATCACGCCACATGATGAAACCATTGATTCGATAAAATATACAACTCAAGGTCAAGATAAAATTTAACTAAGGAAAGGAGTAGTTGGGAAATTCTAATTTGTATATACATGATATTTAATTCATGAAGTATGCTAAGTTCTCATGCTTCTGTAATTTCATATATAATACCATAATTTCTGAAGAAGGTTACTTAATGGATTTAAATTTAAAAAAACTATTCATAGACCCAATGTTTCTTCTCCTTTTTTCTTGCCCGATTTCATCTTGGTTGTTTTTTAAATCTATAAATGGACGAGTCTGGCTTTTAAAAACTCCTACACAAAATCCTTGACTTTGCTAGTTGTAATACAGTTTGAAAATTGATAAAGAAAATCAAAAGTGCTTCTATGTCCACAGTAGACGATCCCAGATTCTGAAGGTTGGGGGTTGGAAAAGACATCTCATGAGCAAGACAAAAGGAGAGAGGAAAAAATATGGTAATTGGTGCAGTAGCATATTCTATGGGAGAAAGGTAATTAATAACCTTTAATACAAAGCTACATGTAGAAATTCATCAATCCTAATCACCTATTGACCCAGAAATCAAATGTGATACCACCACCTCCTTGCAGTTTTCCTCAAGAGGATGTGTACGCTTAATGGAAATGTAGGAGAAGTGTGCAGCACCTAGCGCATTAATTTTGGAGCTGTTGGAGAAAGGAATTCTTGAGCCAACTCCAATAACAACAGAAATGGACTGTCCCACAGCGTGATATAAAAATTGGAGACATTGTGTTAATTAAGGACGACAATATTCCCAGGTATGTGTGGCCTCTGGGAAGATCAGCTGCAACATATGAATCTGAAGACAATTATGTTCGCAAGGTCCAAGATTGAGCAGAAAAGGAAAACAAACTGCTCCAAAGAGTTACCTTGTGTGACCAATCCATAAATTGAATCTTCTAATACCACAGTAAGACCAGATTTAATTCCCAGCCAAAAGAGCCTAGTCCTATGTTTGTTATTAATCCTTTGGGGATTGTAAACAAATTGAGATATTAGGATAGATTTCTAGCTAATGGCAATATGATATATCTGGACTCAGAAGATGCAATTTGAACCAGAATTACAGAAGAAATATTGAGTCTGAAATTGTGTGCAACTGCATACCACATTACAAGGACTGAATTCCAGATTAACAAGATTCCTGAAATTTGAATTTGAATACTTCAAGGTCTGCAAGAGAGACTATCAAATCATATTTTTTGACTGAGAGACACTTGAAGATTCAGCAAGTTTTTGTTTGTAACGTCGTCAACAAGGTCTGCTGAATCAGACTAGCACTTAGATAGCACAATATCATTGTCAAAGGTGTGTCTGAATGAAGACTAGCTGTTTGGTCTGATGACCTTCTTCAACTTTACGCATTGGACGTTTAATGTGAAATGCAATCAGTAAGGTCTGAAATTGAGAATAATCAGAAAGAATTCTGCTAATTTGCATTTGCATATAATCTGTAACATCAAAGTATGAGAATTAATTTTCATTACACCTGATAGCATGTACATACTAACACATATGCATCCACGTTTCTGATCATAGGGGGTGTGGCTACGCAAGATTAATTGTTATTGTACCTCTACTTTTCTGAAATGTTAGGCAACACGAACGTGGAATTACTTTACTACACCTGGTGTATAAGTCGATCATTTGAATCTGGTCAATACAATGTGAAATGTATGTATAACCACTCAGTAGCTATGTACTTACTTTAATCTCAAATTTTTAATATCTTACACTCCTTGCTAACCTTTAAGTTTACAAGAGGAATACTATTTTTGGTTATGACAGTAACTATTATACAGAAGATAGGAAAATAAAAAATAAACAAAAAAATAAAAAACAAAAAACAAACAAACAAACATATTTTTCATTTTATTTTATCTAAATTTTGAAGGCCGATACACTCAAGGCCCATGGTCCATTATCGATTCCCATAGCACATGTGAAATTGTATTCCCATGTAACCAGCCTTTTGTGCGAATAATAATTGATCGCCCTAGATACACAATGAAATTGCGGACAGACAATGTCTTATTGACAAACAACTATAATTGGTAAATCACTCCCAACTTTGAAAACTGAGTGGATCCTGATCCACTCATGCTCCTTTATCACATTTATATGAACAATATTCCTACATTGTTTACACCCCTGAGCTTATTTAACGTATGGCTTTGTTGCACTTTATGATAAAAAAAAGCATATTCCTGGGTTTGCTCCTTATTCATTTGTATGTGACCGCTTATTTATTATTCTTTTTATGTGTAAATGATTTCAACTATTATATACATGTTCTTAGGTGGTTGAGCTCTGCTCTACTGCTTCCAGTGATTTTCTTATGCTGACCAAGATGGGTCTTATTATTTTTATAGATGAACTTTATATTGATATTGACTGCACATCAGCACCACAGACACACACGAACACACGTTCAGTCACTTGCAAACGCACCTACACCACAAGCACGCTTGCAGTTGATCCCTTACATAATATCTGGTACTTTACATTTTATCGTTTCTGATGGAGTCACTCTCTTTTATTCCTGATAATTACATAGAAATTCATACAATAGCAAATACTACACACCTCAAGAATTCAATAACATTTTTGATAGTAATCCAAATGATATTTCCCTTTTACATGCAAATTTAAGAAGTCTGAATAGAAACTTTGAATATTTTGAAAATCTCTTACACACGTTAAACAATTTCAAATTCTCTGTTATTGGTATTAGCGAGACATGGCTACATGAAAATTCCCCAGATTTGTTTAATTTACCAAATTATAAGTTGATAAGGGCAGATCGCAAAGGAAAAAGAGGCGGAGGCGTGGCCTTCTACATTGCTGAAAAACTGAAATTTAAGATCCGTTCCGATGTGAAACTGTTACATGCAGAGACTTTATTCATTGAAATTGAAAACACAGGATTTAAGAATATCATCATATGTTTAATTTATAGACCGCCAGGCTCTAATTTTGATTTATTTTATAAGGAACTTGAGCAATATCTCTATATAATAGGTAATGAAAATAAGCATACTTTTATTCTTGGAGATTTTAATATCAATTTCTTACCCTCAGTCGACAATAATAACTCAAACAATTTTATGAAACTTATGTACTCATTCAGCTTCCATTTATTCATCAATAAATCCACCAGAATTAACCCATATTCATCAACTCAAATTGACAACATTTTTTCCAACGTACATAACAACATGAATAACAAAATGATAGGAGGAATTCTATGCTCTGAAGTTTCAGACCACTTACCAATATTTTTAACTTGTGAATTAAAACTACCATGCCCCAAATCATTTAACCAACGTACATATCGAAAAGAATCTAAACGTAATATTGAATTAATGAAGCAAGACTTATTAATTGAGGGGTGGGAGGATGTATACAATGAAGCTGACGCGAACATATCATATAATCTCTTGAATAATAAATTACAACATTATTATGAAAAAAATATTCCCATAGGTAAAGTAAAAAATAAAACCCCCCAAACATCCTTGGATAACAAAGGGTTTATTGAAATCAATACAGACACGTAATCGCCTTTACAAGTCACATTTACACAATCCTACTGAAGCCAATTTAAAAACATACAAGTTATATCGCAACAAGTTGACCAAATTAATTTGTATATCACGTAAAATGTATTATGCTAATAGAATAAAGGATGTCAGTTCAAATACTAATGCAACTTGGAAAATCATCAAAGAGGTAATGGGAACTAAGGCAAATCCCCCACCTACTGATGATATGACTTTAAATGGTTCTAAAGTTGACTCTTCCCTTCATGCAAACTCATTTAATTCATTTTTTACAAACATCGGACCCGAACTTGCAAGCAAGATTAATAGCCGAAATGCGCATTTCACGGATTATCTCCCCCAACCTAATCCACATTCTCTTTTCTTGAGCCCCACGAACCCCACCGAAATTATCAATATTACACATTCTCTTAACAACTCCAAATCTCACGGGCATGATAGAATTAGTGTGTCTCTTTTAAAAGAAATAATTCACCCACTTGCTAACCCTCTTTAACAGTCACATTTTCAATAAATCATTATCACAAGGTGTTTTTCCGGACTTATTCAAAATCGCCAAAATCAATCCAATTTTCAAAAAAGACAATCCTCATGAAATTAGTAATTATCGCCCCATATCTCTACTCCCAAGTATATCCAAAATTTTTGAAAAAATAGTATATAATAGATTCTATGAATTTATCAACAAACACAATTTGCTAACTTCTAATCAATATGGCTTCAGAAAAAATTACTCAACAAACTTGGCTTTAATCCAAATTTATGATAAAATTACAAATGCCATAGCTAACAAAGAACATGTCATTGGTATATTTTGTGACCTCAGTAAGGCATTCGATACACTTAATCACGATATTTTACTTTCAAAACTTAATTATTATGGTATACGAGGTCAATCACTCCTTTGGTTTAAAGATTATTTAAGAAATCAAAGACAATATGTCACATTTAATGGTTATGACTCTGATTCACTTTTAGTTCAATGTGGTGTCCCTCAAGGCTCCATTCTAGGCCCACTGTTATTTCTGCTATATGTCAATGACATTATTAATACATCCTCCATTTTATCTTTTGTATTATTTGCTGACGACACAAATATCTTTTTTTCTCATAAAAATCTCACTTCTTTAAACAACATATTAAATCATGAAATAAACAAAGTATCACAATGGTTTAAAGCTAACAAACTATCTTTGAACACAAAAAAGACCCACTTCATCTATTTTAAACACCATTCTCATATTACTGATACTCCAATTCACTTACAGATTGACGGCATGCCATTAGAGCAGAAAACTCACTCTAGATTTTTAGGTGTTATCATAGATCAAACTTTATCTTGGAATGAACATCTGCACCATATCATAATAAGTATCTCAAAAAGTATTGGAATAATTTCCAAGTTAAGATTTATTTTACCTCATAAAAATTTCTTTTTATTGTATAATTCGTTAGTACTCCCATATATAACCTACTGTAACGTTGTTTGGGCTAGTTGTGGTTCTACAAAGCTGACTTCTATTTTTAAACTACAAAAGAGAGCAATTCGCATTTGTACAGGATCGCATTACTTGGCCCACACCGATCCTTTATTTTTTAAACAAAAGCACTAAAAATTGCCGACTTATATACTATTCAAATAGCTATCATTATGTTTAAGTATATTGATAATCTGCTCCCTTCGTCTTTTGATGACATGTTTAAGTTCAATAGCTCTGTCCATAACTACCCAACTCGCATATCCGGAAACTTTCATCTCACAAACCCAAGACTGTTAATTGCCTCTAAATCAATTCGTCATCATGGTCCAGACATCTGGAATAATCTTTCAGACAATATTAAATCTTGTTCGACCATATACTCCTTGAAAGCCACTCTAAAAAAAACTATCATTCAATCTTATGAATCCCATACTCCAAATTAATATATTCACAGAAATATTCACATTCGTCATTCAATATCCTCATTTTACTCAACTGCTTCATACAGCACCAGCACCTGCACCTGCAATGCACCCACTTGATCAGTAAATATCAATTTCAGTCACGAATCTTTTTATGAGGCCGCCATCAATTTCAAGCCTTACCGCTCACGATGGCGGTCTCCTGCGTTCATTGATTGGATTATATATTATATTATATGTATTATATTATATTATATTATATGTGAGAGTATGTATAGGTGTATGTGTGTATGTATATGTATGTATGCATGTACTATGTACAGTATATGTATATATATATGTATATATATCTATAAAAAAAGTTTAAGCTCACTTCCTTATTTTGTATTCATTATGTATCATGACTATATTGTTTATCTTATGAATTGTTTTGTAAATTATCTTTGTAAACACATTTTATATTATGTATTGTATTATTTTGAACGCAGAAATAAAAGCAAACAAACAAACAAAAATATGTAATGGAGGTATATAAGAAACCTTGCTATTTCAACGTTTCACAAAGGTTAATCAGAACTGATGGTATGCCACCTTTTATGAACACTTAAGCGATATGATATGTGCTATTATATTTATCATGTTAATGTGAGTAATTCATTTTACTGGAGATTATTCAGTTCGAGTCCAAGTTTAGTCAAAAATTATTCTTTTGGACAAAATAACAAAGCAACTTCCCAGTAATTATTCCATATATATATATATATATATATTTTTACATAGAATAGGCCCATCAAATCTACTTTGCTGATAAAGAAGATTTAAAATTTACCCCTAACCAAAAGTGACCATCATGGTCAGTTTGGGCAAAAAAGTGGCCAAAATTTTACCCTGAATAAGCTATCAAACCTTCCCCACAAAATATTCCGATTAAATCCCCTTATCTCATATGGTAAATTACAATTCCACAGCTGATAATCTTTGTTGACTTTTTCCATAAAGCATCACATGAAATCGACTAAACACTGGTGTCGCTAGAGGGTACTGTGGATTGTGAATCCCCTGTATTCATGAAGTATGCTTAGTTCTCATACTAAATGCAAAAATGGTATATAATTCTATAATTTGTAAACTATAATAACTTGATATTATTTTTCTTCAAATTAAGCCATAGACCCAATGTTTCTTTTCCTTTATTTCTTGCCCAATTTCATACTGATTGTTTTGTTAATTGATAAATAGACGAGAGTGGGTTACAAAAATCCCACACAAATCCTTTAGTTAATTTTGTTTGTTATACTACTGTATGAAAATTGATGATGAGCAGCAAAGGTGCATGTTTCTGCTGCCTGAGCACTGAATGTTATTATTACCTGTGAGGATGCAGCTAGGGAACCAAGTTCAGTGAAGAAGTCATCATGTAAATATACAATCCCTGACATCGCTAAGGTTGAAAGGCTGGGTAGAGAGCAGAGAAACTTGGCTAGCTGCTTGGATGCCGAATGACTTAGTTCCTTGAGTGGCACATCGCTAAAAATCGACCTGAAATTCAGGTCGACTGTTTGGATCTGTTGGGATAGAAAATGATTGGCATCAGTCATGTACATGTAGCATACATAATATAACTTGTATGCATCACTGATAATGAAATCACAAGAATTATGTTGTGATTTTACAGTATAATTTTTTGTAGATTAACAACACAAGATAGCTGCAAAGGTGAGGAAGACAAAACTGTAGAGAGGGAATTATAAGTTCTCATGTTATTAATTTATACGTATGTTTCAGTTGATTTCTATACCTAGATTAGCCAAAATATGGTAGGCATCCCCGGATATTTTTTTTAAGGGGGAAGATTGTCAATTGATTGATAGAATTGAGAATTTACAAATGAATGGCATATGTTAACCATGAAGCATGACATTGTGAAAATAGTGGAAATAATTATAATCTGTACTCTCACATTAAACATTCAAATAGTTACAGCAAATAATCCCAGTTTGGAGGGGTTGGAAAAAACATCTCATGAGCAAGACAAAAGGAGAAAGAAATATTGTAATTGGGGCAGTATCGTATTCTATAGGAGAAAAGTAATAAAGAACCTTTAATACAAAGCTAAATGTAGAAATTCATCAATCCTAATCACCTATTGACCCAGAAACCATAGGTGATACTACCACCTCCTTGCAGTTTCCCTCGAAGGGATGTGTACGCTAAGAAATGCTGGAGAAGGGTGCAGCACCTAGCGAATTAATTTTGGTGCCATTGGAGGAAGGAATTCTTGGGCCAACTACAATCAAAACAGAAATGGACTGTCCCACAGTGTGATATAACAATTGGAGACATTGTGTTAATTAAGGACCACAATATTCCCAGGTATGTGTGGCCTCTGGGAAGTATAGCTCCAACATATCAATCTGAAGACAAGTATGTTTGCAAGGTCAAATTCGCGGTAGTTAGGTGATCCAAGATTGAGCAAAAAAGAAAAAAACAAATTACTCCTCAGAGTTACCTTGTGTGACCAATCCATAAATTGGTTATTCTAATACTGCAGGAAGACCAGGTTAAATTCCCAGCACAAGAGCCTAACCCTATGTCTGTTATTAATACTTCAAGTGTGTAAACAAATTGAGATATTATGATTGATTTCTAGCAAATCGCAATATGAGATATCTGGACTCAGAAGATGCAATTGGAACCAGAATTACTGAACAAATTTTGAGTTTGAAAATTTGTGCAACTGCATACCACATTACAAGGACGGAAATCCAGATTAACAAGATTTCTGAAATTTGAATTTGAATACTTCAAGGTCTGCAAGAGAGACTATCAAATCATATTTTTTGACTGAGAGATACTTGAACATTCAGCATAATTTTTGTTTGTACCGTCATCAACAAGGTCTGGTAAATCAGACTAGCACATAGATAGCACAATTGTCAAAGGTGTGTCTGAATGAAGACTTAACTGTTTGGTCTGATTACCTTTCTTCAAATTTATGCATTCGATGTATCATGTGAAATGCAATCAGTAAGGTCTGAAATTGAGGATAATCAGAAAGAATTCTGCTAATTTGCATTCGCATATAATCTGTAACATCAAAGTATGAGAAATTCATTTTCATTACATCTGATATGTAATGGAGTTATATAAGAAACCTTGCTTTTTCAATGTTTCACAAAGGTTAATCGGTAGTGGTGGTATGCCACCTTTTATGAAAACTTAAGCGATAAGATATGTGCTATTATATTCATCATGTTAATGTGAATAATTCCTTTTATTGGAGATTATTCAGTTCGACTCCCAGTTTAGTCAATAATTATTCTTTTGCAAAAATAACAAAGCAACTTCTGTGTAATTTGACATTTGGCAAATATCCAGTAATTATTCCAGCAAGGTGTATTATTAGAATAGGCCCATCAAATCTACTTTGCTGAAAAAAAAGGATTTTCAATTTACCCCTAACCAAAAGTAACCAAAATGGTCAGTTTGGGGGAAAAGTGGCCAAAATTTAACCCTGGATAAGCTATTCAAACCTTCCTCACCAAATATTCTGATTAAATCCCCTTATCTCATATGCCAGAGTTGATAATCTTTGTTGACTTTTTCCCATAAAGCATCACGTGAAATCGACTGAACACTGGTGTCGCTAGAGGGCTCTGTTGATTGTGAATTCCCCGTATTCATGAAGTATGCTTATTTCTCATACTAAATGCAAAATGGTATATAATTCTATAATTCGTAAACTATAATAACTTGATATTATTTTTCTTCAAATTAAGCCATAGACCCAATGTTTCTTTTCCTTTATTTCTTGCCCAATTTCATACTGATTGTTTTGTTAATTGATAAATAGACGAAAGTGGGTTACAAAAATCCCACACAAATCCTTTAATTAATTTTGTTTGTTATACTACTTTATGAAAATTGATGATGAGCAGCAAAGGTGCATGTTTCTACTGCCTGAGCACTGAATGTTATTATTACCTGTGAGTAGGCCCGTTTCGAGTAATCGTTTAATCGACTATCCGCCCGGTAAAGCCAGTAGTCGAATAATGAACTTGATAACCGACTACTCGATGACTCATTGGGAACCCAAGAACATCGCCTAAAAAGAGTCTAAATGGATAGAAATCTGTCACAAATTACACAATAATTCTACTTTCTAAGACATTGGAAGGAAGTTTAAATAAATCAAATTCCTACCTAACCTTAACTTAGAAGCAAACAACTAGCGGGCTGGCTCAAACTAAATTGTTGACGTACGTGCAGTGAATACAATTATGCATTGCCCCATGTGTGATTATTCATGTAGTGAGCCCGTAGTGAGATGAAGAAATACGCGACGATGAAGAAAGAAAACAATTCTAGCGATAATTTGTATGTAAATACCTGTCACGAACCTACAAATATGCAATATTTTATTTGTTAAACTATTATTATTGTAATATTTCTGGTTGATTGATGATTTTGACTATCGTGAAGATGGATGTTTGTCGATTCTAAATATGTGTCTGGTGGTTGGCTTTGAGTGTATTTCGTATTTTGAGTGTGTGTACGTATGTGTGTTGGTACATGATACATAAGTGCAACAATTTCGGACAAATTTTTCAATGTAAATGATGAAATAAATATATAATATAGTATTTTAATTTTTTTCTGGAAAATTACGATTTGTTTAATTTACCATATTAAAAATAAATATTTATAAGAACAGTAATCGAACGAGCCGGCGGCCATATTGAATTTACCCATATATACGTATGATACGTACCGTTATCACTAACCGAATATACATACATCGGTACTGTACGTACGGTAAATTCAACGGCAGTTTTCATGAATCGTAACGTATTTTGACAAACAACACTCGACAAATCTTTAAAAATAATCATTTATTGTCGAATTAAAAACAGGAATCTTGCACAATTGCAAATAAAACACGATTAACGACGGAAATATGAATGTAAGTACTTCTTTTCTTCACAAATAGTTAATTTAAAGCAGGTTTTATGTGAAATTAGTGCTGGGCGGAAGCAGTGTTTTTCATCAGGAGTGGTGGGCGGAAATCCCCCGTGCTGGGCGGGCCGCGCCACCGTAGCTGTAACGCTGATAATAGTCTATATCAGCTTACACCTATATTACCGACTAGTCGATTAATCGTCCAAAAAAATCACCGAGTAGTCGACTACCAAAAAGGGGCTTTCAAAACAGGCCTACCTGTGAGGATGCAGCTAGGGAACCAAGTTCAGTGAAGAAGTCATCATGTAAATATACAATCACTGACATCGCTAAGGTTGAAAGGCTGGGTAGAGAGCAGAGAAACTTGGCTAGCTGCTTGGATGCCGAATGACTTAGAGGCTTGCGAAGATGTGAATCGAAATCCAGGTTGACTGTTTGGATCTGTTGGGATAGAAAATTGATTGGCATCAGTCATGTACATATAGCATACACAATATCACATGTATGCATCACTACATGATAATGAAATCACAAGAATTATGTTGTGATTTGACAGTAAAATCTTCAGTAGACTAACAACACAAGATAGCCGCAAAGGTGAGGAAGACAAAACTGTAGAGAGGGAATTATAAGTTCTCATGTTTTTAATTTGTATATGTTTCAGTTGATTTCTATACCTAGATTAGCCAAAGTGTGGTAAGCATCCCCAGATATTCTTTTTAGGGGGGATGTTGTCGATTGATTGATAGAATTGAGAATTTTACAAATGAATGGCATATGTAAATCATGAAGCATGAAATTGGGAAAATAGTGTAAACAATTATCTGTACTCTCACATTAAATTTTCATATAATCACAGCAGATGATCCCAGATTCTGATGGGGGGCTGGAAAAGACATCTCATGAGCAAGACACAAGGAGAAAGAAATGTGGTAATTGGTGCAGTAGCATATTCTATAGCAGAAAAGTAATTAAGAACCTTTAATACAAAGCTACGGATAGAAATTCATCAATCCCAATCACTTATTGACCCAGAAATCAAAGGTGATACTACCACCTCCTTGCAGTTTTCCTAAAATGAATGTGTACGCTAAGAAAAGTAGGAGAGGCGTGCAGCACCTAGCGCATTAATTTTGGAGCTGTTGGAGAAAGGAATTCTTGAGCCAACTCCAATCACAACAGAAATGGACTGTCCCACAGCATGATATAAAAATTGGAGACATTGTGTTAATTAAGGACGACAATATTCCCAGGTATGGGCGGCCTGTGGGAAGAATATAGCTGCAACATATGAATCTGAAGACACTTATGTTCGCAAGGTCAAATTCGCGGTAGGTGATCCAAGATTGAGCAGACAAGGAAAACAAAATGCTCTACAGAGTTACCTTGCGTGAAAACTTTATGAAAACTTAAGCGATAGGATATGTGCTATTATATTTATCATGTGAATGTGAGTAATTCCTTTTACTGGAGATTATTCAGTTAGACTCCCAGTTTAGTCAAAATTTATTCTTTTGCACAAAATAACAAGCAACTTTCCAGTAATTATTCCAGCAAAAATATATTTTTACGTAGAATAGGCCCATAAAATCTACTTTTCTGATAAAGATGATTTTTAATTTACCCCTAACCAAAAGTAACCATAATGGTCAGTTTGGGCGAAAATTTTATCCTGGATAAGCTATCATACCTTCCCCACAAAATAATCTGATTAAATCCCCTTATCTCATATGGCATATTACAATGCCACAGCTGATGATTTTTGTTGACTATTTCCCATAAATCGACTTAACACTGGTGTCGCTAGAGGGCACTGTGGATTGTGAACCCCCCGTATTCATGAAGTATGCTTAGTTCTCATGCTTAAGCAATTTCGTATATAGTTCTATAATTCCTAAAGTATAATAACTTGATATTATTTTTCTTCAAATTTAGCCATAGACCCAATGTTTCTTTTCCTTTATTTCTTGCCAAATTTCATACTGGTTGTTTTATAGAAAATGCTGATTTTTTTTTATAAACGCAGCAATTAATGACATTAGATGTTCAGGGGATTAGGCTGAATTTGAATGCAGAGTAAATAATTTTCAAGTGATAGAAGTAGGGAATTCATATCCTATAATCATTTCAACTACATGTATCACTTTTATATTTGAATTAGTTTCTTTAGACTTGAACTATTTAGACATTCTATGTGGTTATATATACTTTAATCATTCATCTCATGTTATGGAATGTCGCTAAACTTGCTAATTTCTGTTTTTCATGTTGTATAAATTTGTTTGTTTTGTGGTGCTGTTTTAATGTAATATTTTTTTAAAATTTATATGTATGAAGGACCCCATCGAAAACCACTTTTGTTTCAATATGAGAAAAATAAATGAAAACAAATAGAAGCAGTGTTTCTTAACAGTGTAAAAGACATGTCTAGAATAGGCATCACAAGCAAGGGTGCAAATGCTTCAATTTATCAAAGGGTGGGGAAAAATACTTATTGCCCTCCACGAGAAATATAAGATTTTGAAGTAAAGCTTTCATCTAGTAAAAGTGCCTCAAAATTAACTTTCATCCTCCAAAAGCATAAAAATGTCTCCTTCAATATTGGTACATGCAAAACAAAGTGCCAAAAGCTAGAGGCTGATGTTTCCTTCCATCGTGGTGGGGGGGATCATTTCTGCCCCCTACCCTCACAAGGGCTCATCTCTCTCTACAAAAGAGGAGGCAATCTGTTTTTGTTTTTGTTGTTGCTGTTTTTACGTCTCATTCACAAGACAGAATTAAGTCATCGATCATTTTGCTCAGTCAGTATGCTCCCTTGCCTTAGTAATAAAGTAAGTCTTTTAGTCAGTGAAATGCCTGAATACCTTCATATTTGGAGGTGCCCGAATTGTTTTTCAATCAACAGCAAGGAGCAAGAGTATCTTCATATTCGGGCAGCAGTGTCCACAGCAAAGTGCCCAAATATATATCTTGTGTTTTTTCCTAAATGTATCTTGTAACAGTTTTGATTACATTTCTACCATATTATTATTATTTGTTTTTATTTTTGCAAGACCGCATTTAGAGATAAATGTGCCCATAGGCATATTGACGAGTGCCAGAGTTATGCAAAATGTTTTTTCTTCGATAAATTTGGGATTGGGGTGACGCAAACCTTTTTATTTCTTAAAAGGGTGGCGTGACTGAAAAAGGTTAAAAAACGCTGAGCTAGTGTATGGCACATAACTGAAAACACACCCGATTAGATATAGATAATACCTTACCTATCCCGCAACCTCAGGTTAAAAAAAAAAGATACTATTTCCCATCTCTTTTTTTCCCTGCTTCTTAAAAATAGAAATTGTTTACCTTTGATGAAGAAGCTCTATCAGCAATCTCTTTGTAGAAATCATCATAAAAGTCACATGAGCCAATCTTCAGGTCTGTAAGATGAGGCAGGAGACTGACAAACTTCCCCAGACAACAGGATGCCGATTGATCATCGCGTAGGTTCAAATAGTCAACCTCGAACGTGTCAATCTGTGGAAATACAAATAAATGGCATGAATTACGTAAATCATCAAGCATGAAGTTGGGAAAAGTGGAAACCCATATAATAGTCTGTACTCTTACATTAAACATTCATGTTATTACAGAGGATTCTGAAGAGGGCGGGGAGAAATCTGATGAGCAATACGCTCACTTATTGTTTTGTTGGTTGGTTGGTTATATTTTCCATATAAAATGTGTATACTCATATAAGATACATGTATATACAAATCTGCTATTGAAATACAGATGGATTGCTTTATTCCTGAGACAAAGTAACTTCTCCAGACAGCATGAAGCTGATTGATCGTCGTGTATACATAGAGAGAGAAAGAAAGCCTTTCTTTTCACCCCCTGTTTTTTAGTAGAGTAATTAAATAACGATTTTGAGTATTCATCCTTTTGAATCTTTGGAAATACAATTGAATATGGCTTACACTGCATGGCAAGTCATGAAGAAGGAAATGTGGATAAAATATAGTGGAAACCCTTCAGTCCGTAACTAAGTGATACTACGTACAGCCCCCCCCCCAAAAAAAAAAGTAAAAAAGAATAACAGACAGGTATGCCTGAGAAATGTAATGGTAATCCTGGTTAGTGTTATCGATTACACCATATTAATACTCTAATAGTTTGTGATTTATGGCAATTTGTTTACAATTTGTTTTTGTTTGTTTCAACTGAGTGCTACAAAGAATCATGTTCAAGCCCTTGCATCTACATGTAGAACTGAAGATATTGTCTCTCTGACTTCACAAGATGCTGTAGGGTCTTATGCCTATTAGATTATCATATAATTTTCTGGATAAAATTCATGTTGTGATGAATACAATCAGGTCTTTACACTACTAGTCAGAATATGTGATTTTTCTTTCTCTTTTTACAAAATCACAGAGGTCAGCATGAAAGAACACTAATGAATGATCGGAGAACAATGAACAAAAAGGTATGTCTAGGATTATCCAAATAAATCTGGTTCGACTTGAAGGCTCTCCTCTCTAGTGGGGATTAATTATAGACATTTCACTTATACATAAAACAAATTAAGATTTTGACATTCCAAAGAAATTATATATACTCCTGTTAAAAAGACATATAATTATAAAGAGAGCACAGAGAAGGAGAGAGAAATTGAGAGAATAGAAGAAAATGGAAGAAGAAAGTGAACAAGAAAAGGAACTTTTTGTAGTTGAGGAAGAGATGAAAACTGAGAAAGAGAGAGAGAGAGAGAGGGGGATGGGGGATGGGGGTGAAAATCTAAGAAAGCTGATTCGCTGCTTCACTAACCTTTGAATCCACCTCTCGGCCATGAAGGTCTGGAAAACATTCTTCACCTGAAATCTTTACATCATTCCCATACACATTCAACTGATGGACACACGTTCGATGGCAAAGTGCATCTATCACATCCATTGTTAATGGTCTATTACATGTACCTATGCTGCCAATAGATAACGTCCTTTGTGCCTGTTGAAAAGAAGAGATTCTAGTTTATTATTTGAAAAACCCTGAAGAGCATACCATGACATGGCATAGTGAGCTCAAAGAATTAGGTATTGGCAATATTTTGGACATATTCCCAAATACAACCGAGCATGTTGTATTTGGTAACTGAAGTAGGGAAAAATTTAATGGGATTTCTATAAGAAGCAAATCATATAGTGTATATTTAAACTTCCAATTAATTTGGCTTATGACAATAACAGTTTTGTCAATATGCTTGAACATGTTCCAGGTTAGCCAAATTTCTGCAGGTGTCTTTAAAATTTTATTTTGAATTGGACGTGAATGATATTTGATATATGTATACTTGATAACCTTCCTGGTATCCTCTTCCATTTGCGCTGTACAAGAAATAATAAATTTCAATTTTCTTGGTTGCTGATGAAAGAATTTCTTTTCATACAGGCTTTGTGTAGAAACATGTGTAATCATTATATGTTGGGAACATGTGTGATATTTCTTTAGAGAAATTTTTAGTCCAGTGCAAATTGGGAGAGGACCTCACAAGAATCTTCATAGCATTGTCAATTTGTGTTCGATTGATTATACAACTCAAAATATCCAATATTTATATTATTCTTTATCAGATTTTGCACAAACATTCAATGACTTTCATCTCTCAATTTCCTGCTTTTATAAAAAACCAACTGAATATCATGGTGAACTTCCCATTAAGTATCATATTTTTCACTCTTAAAACTTCTTTAGCACGAACATAGTTGATATGACAAACACATTTACCTTTTCATGTCGAAGTGGAATTTTCATCTTGTTCTCAGTAGTTATTTTTTTAGCCAGGGAGTCCAGTTCGTCATCCGTAAAACATCTGATGATACT
Organism: Mesocentrotus franciscanus; assembly: GCA_037976565.1. Classification (NCBI taxonomy): domain Eukaryota; kingdom Metazoa; phylum Echinodermata; class Echinoidea; order Camarodonta; family Strongylocentrotidae; genus Mesocentrotus; species Mesocentrotus franciscanus. Next base: position 1,518,742 of record CP137684.1, on the reverse strand, counting down.
ATATGAAATATATGTCCATGGAAAATACATATTTCAACATTTTGAATCACTGAATGTTTAAAGGAATTAAAGAATATGAAGCTCTGTGATAAAATATATATCAACATATATTATGCTTTCTTCCAACCAGGCTATATATCAGCTAATGAGGTTTTAAAAAACAATTTGAGTAGGTTTCAGTTAAGAAAATGTTTGACAAGTCTATTCTATCAAAACAAATATAGTTTTGAAGGTGAAATAAAAAATCCCATGTATTACTAATGTTCTAGATTGCAGTGCAATAATGAACACCTGAACGGCAATGGTTTAATAATCAAGATCATTATGTAGTTTATACATGTACTTGTGTTAAGTCCCCTTTTACTTTACCATAACTGACCCTTGGAATAATTATGGTGGAAACCAATTTAATGATTGAAACGCCGTTAGGAGCTGAGAACTCTTACCCTCTTTACTCGCAGAAATCTGATTGCTGTCAGAACTTGAAACAATTTAATTTATGTTCTGTTTTTTCTATACCGTATAGGCCTTTCCATTTTTTTCAATTGACTCATTTGATTATTTATCTATTCATTTATTCAGTATTAGGAGTAGTATTAATATCATTATTATTATTATGATTATTATTAAAACTGTTATTATCGTTATTGTTAGAATTTTTTCATAATTATTGGAAATGATAACAATTTCTGCAAAAAATGGCCCTGATAAACTTACCTTATTGATTTCAAATGCAGGTGGTTCTTTAGATTACGTAGTATTGCTTCACTGCGTATGTTGCCCATTATTAGCTCTCGGAAGGTCAGATGGTTGAGTTGTGGGAATGAACTAGAGAAAAGTTGTCCCAGTGAAGAAGGTTCTCCAATGAGAGGAACTAGATATTGGCCTTTCATACGCTTGATAGACAACACTGCTAGGCTGGAATGTGCCAACCGTTCAATATCTCCTGGTGAGACAGTATGGCTAGTGGCAAAAGTCAATTGTGTCAAGCTCGGGAATAGGTCCCCAATGGTCACATTGATGCCACCGTTATCAAACCTCTGTAGACCATTTAGGAATTGATGATCTACGACCAGCTCTTTTATTGAGGATTCATCTCCCTGTATGCGAAATGACAACAAAGTAGAGTATGATCAATAAGTCTATTTTCAAATAATATCAGACTCTAGTTATGATTTATATATTCTCCACATTATAGAAAAATAATAATAAAAGCTTGTCAGTATGAAAACGAATGGCAGTTTAGTCATGTTTTACAATGCCATACACACAGAAATTCCCATTCTAATGAAAAGAAGTAAAAAAAGTCTAAATACAACCGTTTCTTGATGGAGCAGACATACATATATTGTTTCCTCAAAGGCAGATATCTTATGGCGCATTTCAGTTGTGCTTTCCGTCAAGAACAAACAAGAAGGGGTATTGGAATGTGCCAACCGTTCAATATCTCCTGGTGAGACAGTATGGCTAGTGGCAAAAGTCAATTGTGTCAAGCTCGGGAATAGGTCCCCAATGGTCACATTGATGCCACCGTTATCAAACCTCTGTAGACCATTTAGGAATTGATGATCTACGACCAGCTCTTTTATTGAGGATTCATCTCCCTGTATGCGAAATGACAACAAAGTAGAGTATGATCAATAAGTCTATTTTCAAATAATATCAGACTCTAGTTATGATTTATATATTCTCCACATTATAGAAAAATAATAATAAAAGCTTGTCAGTATGAAAACGAATGGCAGTTTAGTCATGTTTTACAATGCCATACACACAGAAATTCCCATTCTAATGAAAAGAAGTAAAAAAAGTCTAAATACAACCGTTTCTTGATGGAGCAGACATACATATATTGTTTCCTCAAAGGCAGATATCTTATGGCGCATTTCAGTTGTGCTTTCCGTCAAGAACAAACAAGAAGGGGTATTGTTTCCGTTACTGCTCAAGGAAAAAATACTTGTAAACGTTTTTCCCTTTTCCCCCCTAGTCGCCACCCTACTTTCGGCAACATACGTTTTCATTAACTTCTTTATTAAAAAAAACAGAGTTACGAATAAATGGGACCGGACATTTGGGGTCACTTTTTTAATAAAGTATATGATTAATATTATTAATTTCATCATTACTTTTTATTATTATTTATCAAAGTTAATGTTAGTTGTCGCTGTATAATCATACATACAGAAGCATTGATTATCATTTGAGAGAATTTCTAAAATTGTAGGTAATTTTGTGTACTTTCAAATGTTCATATTTGAAAATTATTTGTCCGATTATCCCTGTTTCTCTGATCATTTCTCCACAAAGGTATTTTTACATTTAATCCAAGGCATCTTTTAACACTTCGGTTGCTTTCTCCCCCTCTCTCAACAGTCGGTTTGCCATATATGCAATTTTCTACTTAACAATAGGCATCGATTGACCAAAGGAGTGCTTTGTGCAACAAAATGGCTTTGCAAAATTACACATTTTCGCACTTGATTATCTCAATGACAAATTACCTTTTAAAGGCAGAGTATTTTACGACATAGCTACCCCTGCTTTTAATAATGTATTTTCGATTGCTCCAAGGTGTACATAAAGTGATTTTTGGTTCCTGTGCCCAAGCATCATCACCTGTGAGTCTTAAGTTGGTGATACATTGTGGGGCATGGCTGTAGACCCATAGGGACATTAAGAGCAGGAGCTAGCAGTATACACAAATCTGAAGTAGTGTACATGTATGTAGAATACCCTGCCTTAAACACCAGTATAGATTAATCTTGCACAGAAAACAGTTAAATAATCTTGAAGCCTTTGTTTATATATCTATCTCATGATCTCATGATGCACAGGGAGATTGTTTGTGTGACATATAACGTTGCGAGTCACATACATGACATTTGATTCAATGAAAAACAAACGTGAACAGGGACATTTAGAAATAGCACGTAGCTAACGTCCTAGCTAGTTTTATTGGTATGTGCTGAAACCAACATACGGTATAAAACATACTTTATGTTATATAAACAGTTCCGTGATTTCAGGTTATGCGAGAGTAGGAAAAAAAATTGTATAGTATATCTACATTGAATGTACAGGCCTGCTCCACAATGATTGTTTTAGGCTTATAATACAAGGTGTTTAAAAACATGTAACAAGAATTTGATTGGTAGTATCCTCTAATAGTCTAGTGAAGTAAAATAAAATTGGAACTACAAAGTTATGATCACTTTTGTAAAACGTAGCAATTTCCAAATGTTACAAGACAATTAGCACGTTTAATTACATCAGTGTACAATAAGCATATAACAGCCACCAGAAAATTTCATAGCAAGCTCTCAAATGAGTTCTATTCTTGATACAAAATGGGTTAAGAATTAAGCTTAACATCATTTACACACACATTAAGGTAATTAAGTGTCCTTAGTATCTATTTTATAGAGTCAGAGTGACTGTAAATCAATGAATGATTCAAATGAAGAAAATAAATATGTGTAGAAACCTCCAGGGCATGTTATGCAATGCTCATAGATCTTCTGAGAATGGATATCATAAGATCAATCTTTAGTGTTTGTTTCAGAACTTAAAATAAATATTTGAAGAGTCGAAGAAGTTATAAAGCTGTTTAATATTATCTTTCAAAACAATTATTGGTGTTTCCTACAGAATACTGCTCATCATAATGATTGAAATAGAAAAAGATAGAAATTACTCATAATTTACTGCAAAACCTTCTTGGAATAATTAATTTTGCTTCTTGTTCGTTAATAAAAGATGTTTTGAATACATGTTCATGACATCTACAAATGATTTATCACTCTAAAATAAGTCAGTGGTGATTTTACCAAGAAATTATAAGTTAGATTGTTCTCAATCATGTCAATGGAAAACCTTGTCACCGAATATAAAAGCAAAAGGTCTATGCTTTATTTTGAAGACTGATACTACTCAACACACTCTCTTTGTAACATTTTGAAAAAAAATGGTACATTTTACAAAAGTGATCATAACTCTGTAGTTTTAATGTATATTCTTGTGAAATTTACAATGGAGTTTAGGGGATACAATTAACATAATACCTCCAAATTTCATTGAGAATGGTTAAATGCTTAAAAAGATATTCCCTATCAAAGTCTTGTTCCCATTTTTTAGACAACCAGTTTACAGTGCACCCGAGTGAGGAAGAGTGATCAATATGTGCATGATTTGACATACATACAAACACTGGTATATTGGGGGATTGGGGGCTGTAGTCTTTTGTGTGGGTGGATCAAGAGCATAGGCCTTCGAGGGAGGAGATGGGTCAAAGTACAAATTCTGTTTAGATGTTGTGTTTGTTGTTGATATTATATTTGTGTGTTTCACTTTACACCAATTTAATAACAGATATACCGCAGGCCCTCACATGCCCCCCCCCAAAAAAAAAAACACGTATCTTTGCCGCTTAAATACAAATTCCTGAACATTCTTTCTTTTTCTTTTCTCAAATAGGTGTACCGTGGCTGTCTTGCTTCCAGATTTGCCTACTTGGCAGTCCCAGGTCGAGACGGACATCTGCCCCCTCCCCAATCATTCAAGTAGAGGGGCCCCGTCACAAGAAAATGACATGTAATTATCATGCATTACAAAGATGTATAATAAGCTTTCTAGTGCTCTAAAATGCACACTTTCAGCATTTCGAAATGAACACATTCTCACTCGGTCGCTACAGTCCCTCAAATATAATCAACTGTTGGATAGTGTCATGGCTTGTCTCGTTTGTAAATGCGTCAATTCCATCGTTCCTTTTGCATTGGCATCTTTGTTTGTTCCAGTTGATAACGTTGCAGAAAGGTTAATCAGAAGAAAGAACAAACTAGATGGACCTTCAACTGCGCGCAGTCGAAAATGATGCCTCCACCATAGAGCGATTTTACAAACCAAAACAGAAGCAATTTTAAAAATTCGAAAAGTTTGATTGTAATCCATTAACAGGTTCTCAGAATATCGTGATTTCCAGCTATTTTTCATATACATGTATGACCCTTTGATATTTGACCTCATGACCCTATAATCTAATAAGGCATTGGCTATGCAAGATACATACATGTCCTGAGTTTAATAGTAATCCATCCGTCGGTTCTATTGACAATGCGTTCACAAGCTATTTTTGCATACATAATAAGCCCCATGACCTTTGACATCATGACCCCCAAATTTTTTCAGTTCATTGGCTTTGCAAGATACATACATGACCTAAGTTTGGCGGTAATCCATCAATTGGTTCTTGAGATAACCCGACCACGAGCTATTTTGGCATACATAATGAGCCCTGTGAACTTTGATTTTTGACTTTTTACCTCGTGACCCCAAAATTTAATCAGTTCATTGGCTCTGCAAGATACATACATGACCCAAGTTTGGCGGTAATCCATCAATCGGTTCTTGAGATAACGTGATCAAGAGCTATTTTTGCATACATAATGAGCCCTGTGACCTTGTGACCCAAGAATCTAATCAGTTCATTGGCTCGATCTGCAAGATACATACATTACCCAAGTTTGGCGGTAATCCATCAATCAGTTCTTGAGATAACGCGATCACGAGAACGGGACATACGGACGGACTTGCAACCTGAAAACATAATGCCTCCGCTACATGTACATAAAAACTACTAAACCTGCTTAATTATGTAACACCGCATTACATAAAAAAATTATAAATGTGACCCAATGTGGAACGATTTGGCACTTGATATTAGATGTTCAGGGGATTCAGCAGAATTTAAACGCAGACTCAACAATTTTCAAATGATGGAAGTAGGGAATGAATATCCTATAATTATTTCAAATAAGATTTAACTTTTTATTTGTATCAGTTTCTTAAAACTTGATTTATTTAGCCATTTTATGTGGTTATACATGTATATACTTTAGATATTATTTTCATATACATGTATATGGAATGTCGTTGAGCATGCTAATTTCATGTTGTATATAACCCTGTAATTGTTTTTATTTGTTTGTAACCTGCTGCTGTTTTAATGTATCTTTTTTATATATCTATCTATATATCTATATGTACTTCTACCTTTGTAAAGGACCCCATTGAAAACAATTTTTTCATTGAATGGGCAATCCTTTTCAAATATGTGAAATAAAGAAATAACAAATATTAATAGATGCAGTGTTTCTTAACTATGTAAACAAAAATTAAGTAAAGCAAAAATGCACTTTCATCCTCCGAAAGCCTAACATTTCTCATTCATTATTGGTACATATCCAATTAAGTACCAGTAGTATAAGTTCAGACTGTAGAAACTCTGTCTCACAGAGGCGCACAATCATTTCTGCCCCCTACACTCTAAAGGGCTTATCTCTCTACAAAAGAGGGGGCAATTGGGTTTTTTTTCCTGTCCCATTCGCAAGATAAAAATTAAGTAATCAATCATTTTGCTCAGTCACTACATTCCCTCGCCTAGTAATAAATTGACTTTGAAGTTACGAGTCTTGGTACAGTAGAAGTACTTTGTTCTATTGGGTAGGTTCTGCTTTATGAAGAAAAAAAATCCAAATATGCTCAGTTGCTCTAAATTTCTTTTGTGTTTAAGACATTTTCAAGACTTTAAAAAGCTTTATTCCAATGGTACAGAGCTCACTCTCTACCCAATAATGTCCCCCTTTATCCTGCTATTGGTGAGACAATAATTCAATATCAGGCCTTATAAGCGATGAGGACCACAATGACTAGTAGAGAGTGGAACAACCTCAAGAGGGACCCTGCAGACTTCCTTACTCTGGATGCCTTTAAAAGGGCATTGAAGGAAGTGTCCAACTGATGGCAGCACAGCTGTCTACGTTTTTTTTTAACAGCACATCACTGTACATGTATATATTTTGCACCTGGATTGATGTCTACGCACATTTTGGACATGGCACACACCACACTGCAGTGCGTAATCTTCGTTGTATGAAGTAGCACTTAACGAGGAAGAAGAAGAAGAATGAAGTGTGCATATTTTCTTTAATATCTTGTAAGAAGGAAAAAACATGCTTGTTTGGGGTATATGCAGGAAGTCTGCATAGATACATTTAGGAGGGAGGGGATTGTTGAAAATCCACGCTATTTGGCCCCAAAAAAAAAAAAAAAAAAAAAAATGTAATATTTTTAAACACAAAATGGAAGTATAATTTACACTGTACCTTGTCTAAAATTCGTCTCATAAAATCGGATTGTAATAATTGTATATTTACCCCTATTGTAGAAACTTGTGTATGCATTAACTGATAAAAGTCATCATCCAATGTTGTACGATCAAACACTAATCTTGATAATGAGTTCGATGCGAATAGGACGTCTGCTAGGTCACGCGATACAGTTGGGCCCCATGATCTGCCTCTGAATACCACACCCTCCTGAAATAGACATAACATGTTATAATTACTATACAATTCTTATTGCTTAAATGATCCTGACTCATTATACAGGCCTGGGAATATATATATATATATGAAACCATTATTTGATATGTCAAAATTTGTTTTCTAGTTTCAGTATACATGTAATTCTCTCTCAGGCTATAGTTATAATTCATCGACGTTCAACGGGCAGTAAATGTCTACCAAGTTAATGTTAATGTAACACTTCTATATTGAATTACATCATCTTTTCAAAGAAGCACATTAATACAATAATACCGTTGCTTGCAACAAAATGCAAAAATAGGTGTGTGCAAGGATGGATATACCTGGGTGCTCCCTTTCAAGACCAAGTGAAGGAAAGTATACCGTGTCTTAAATTATGAAAGTAACGGTTCCCTAACACAACAATCAATAACTGATGAAGAACTACCAAAATATGTGTTTACCTAGTTGTACATGTAATGCTATACTTGATTATGTTGATGTGTATACTATCCATTTTTCTTTCAGTTGAGCCTACATGTATATACTGAATAACCAGTGGTTATGACATATACCCATTAACCAAAATAGATTTATATGGACCCACTTTTCATTCAATCTACAATCTGAATGTCATTCTATTTTAGTTTCCTTTGACATACATTTATGAAAGAAATTATTACAACATTGGATAAAATGTATTGTTGTAATGGAGGTTTGTACGCAGGTTACACACTGTTCCAGATACACATACTTTTGTAGGTAGTTGTCCTACATTCATTGATTGCTGTGAGGGATATGGTTGCCTAAGGTGATCTCAAAACAGTACAGTGCCCAAGGCGAGGTCGAGAGACATAGTGCAGTCTCAAGATTACAGAGGAGTTATAGTTTTAAGCGTGACCCGGAAAATAAGCAGTACTGTAGTTGTTTTATACACCACATCCCGCCTATTAATGCTCAAAAAGAGATATTTTAGCAAAATATGCCCGTTAAAATGTATTTAATTGTAGGAAGATTTACACGTCTAAATGAACTGCACGTTTTCCATTGTGCTTATACACTGTTGACTCCACACACACCATTGCGCCTTTGAACTACATGTATGTAGGGTAAATATTCCATGTACTGCCCAGCAGTCAGTAATCATTTTTGTGCCTGCTGTTTTAACAAATCAGCGGTCTAGGATCCTTATATATACAGGCCCATAACTAAAGAGGGTGCATGTGTATCTCCCCCTGCTAGCGATACGAGGTCCGCTCTAAAAAGAAGGAGAAAAAAAAACACTGATTTATAATATGAATTGATGGGCCAAATCAGGCCACCTAAAAAATACCCCATCCGCGGCCAGTTCCGGCTCTGTTATCTACTGCTGATGGAACGGTATATTACTTGGTACGTACAGTATGTACTGTATCTGTTTTGAAGCATGCATGCTTGTACCAATGAGGATGGTGCTCAATCTGATATTGGTAAAGGAATCAATGCAACAATGTAAACAACATCTATAGGTAGGACAACGTCATAAGTGAAACCATTTTTAATGTTCAATGTTTCTGACAGAAAGAAGCAAAAAAATTCCGTAACCCCCTTCTTGACCCTTCCCCCGCTAGGGAGCTTTGCGCCCTCGTCCATCTCATATAATGTCTGCATTCTCCCCCACACTGAAATTCTAGTTAAGATTCTATTACAAACCATTCCATGCTGTTCCATGATGAATAGATAACCAGACACTGTGTGGGCAGGCATTTTTTTATTGATGGTCAACTTTTTCTTTTCTGCAAATATCTGTAGTCCTACTGCTTTCGCTGTGTCGTTGTCATATGCTTCAAAAGTGACATCTACTAGAAATTCATTGTTTCTTTTTCCTTTTTGTACATTTAGGAAGTCATTTTGTTGTATTTTCTTGACAATATCAAGTCCCACCTCCTTTCCCAGGGCAGCGGTGAAATACAAGAGGTAACGGAATTCTTGTGGCTTTTTGCTCAGTACTTTGCCCATCGACCTACTGTACTCTTCGCGATTCGTGTCATATAGAGAGGCAAGATAAACAGACGCAATATATTCTTGAAATAATTTGTGAGGAAAGAAGACACTAGTGGTTACAGACTGTGAATCATTCAATTTCCTTTTCCATCTGACTACATTTAGATTTTCCCGACTTAGAACTCCGATTTTGCAACATGTCTCCATGGCTTCCTTACACGAGCTGAAGTCCTCCTCATTAAAAACCAATTTCTTATTCAGGAGTCCTGAGAATGCAACCGATCCTGTTCTTTGCAAACAAAGCTCGGTATTTTCCATTTCCTTGTCCAGATTGGCAACCTTTGACTCATAATGGTCTTTTAGAAAAATTATCATTTGTTCAAATAATTGAGAAAATGTCTTCAGTCTGCGTATGGTTTCTCGTTTCTCACTGTCACAATTTTTCCATAAGATGCATAGCATTGCTATGTAAATTGGGAATGGTGCCATGTTCTCCTTGATTACATCATTCACTTCCATGAACTGACATAGTTCTGATCCCGCCTTTTCATCGTTCACGAAGTACTTGCTAATGTATGTCGAGACATTTTCAGCACTAAATCCTTCTACTGCAATGAAAGCATACGACCTACTCAATCCTTCGTTGGATTTGATCTTATCCGCCCTCCACGATCGTGTTGTCACCAGAACTATGCATTGCTTGAATTTCTCCAATCGTAGAATCTGAGAAATATCTGAGCTTTCTTTGGCAGAGAGGTCCTCATACTCATCAAGTCCATCAAGTACAATGAGAACCTTTGTAGGTTGAGATAATATGTAATTATCGATCTGTTTAGGGTTTACAGCATTACTGTCAGAGAGATAGTTTTTCATGATATCACCGATTGTCTGACCCTTGACAACGTTGCGCAGGGGTATAACCAGAACCCAACTGAAGTGCTGAAACTCGGAAGATCCATTGGCCCAATCCCATGCGATCTTCGAACAGAAGGTCGTTTTACCAACACCACCTTCGCCTTCAACCAGAAGTCGTTTAGGAAGTACCCCATTAATCTTTGTAGTTAGAAGATCAGTGTAATCCAGTGGCGTTTTAGTTCTCCTTGTTCCCATATCGTTCCTGAGCAGCGTTAAGTTCGTGTAAATTTGCTCGAATTCAAGGATGATATTGAAATCAAGTGGGTCAGGTTTGATTTTGCACATTTGTTCGCGATAGAATGTCTTCAAGTCTTCCCCACACTGGAGAACCTGCGTCTCAGGCATAATTGTTTCGGAAGTATCCAGTATCGGATCTGTACGGAGATTAAAAACAGTTCATGTAAATTCAACGAAATATCTATTTCAACAGATGCTACAAATATGGACATAGATATTAAATGCTTAACGCATCTAGAAAGGCAACTGACATCTTTAGGCAACCCTTGAAATAAGCGGGCGCAGAGCGCAATTTGCGCTCATAGAACCACCAATTGCGCCCGTAAGTCATCTGAAACTAGACAATTGCGTCCGTAAGTCATCTGAAACTAGACTAGTGAGCGTTAACAAAAAATGGTTTTATTGAGTTTTTTTAGAAATCCGAGCTTAGCAAGGTGCCAAGTGCCAAGTGCTTGCAAGCAGGTCATAAAAAGGGCAACTCACCCCCTAATTTTAAACCGGATTTACATCGATCTCGGGACTACCCATTTTTGGAGAAGAACTAAAAATCGTCATTAAAAATATTAAAGGTAATGCAAAGTTTTGGGAAATTTTGAAATTGGATGGATAGTAATTCTTTAATTTTTGTATATATTTGGATGCCCCTGTGAATGTATTATAAGCACTAAAAAAATCAGCCCCTAAAACACTTCTGCTTTCGAGCAAATTGAATAATCAAAATTTACCGGTGCTCCCAGTAAATTTTAAATATTTCAAATAGCGCCTAAGGCCATTCCATGGTAGCTGCGATCATGAAAATCTCAGAATATGCAGTTCTGATATATAATTTCCAAACGGGAATAGCAAATCGGTCGATTGTAGTAAAAAAAAACATTGTTTTAAAGCTAAAGTAATATCAGTCTTGAGAGGGCGCTATACAACATAAAGAGTTTATTATTTACAATTTCATCACTTTAGACTCGATTTCAACCGCGACAACGATCATTGAATATTGTAGAATCGCATATGCTTCCAATATGTTAATTTGAACCAAATTCATGACCCCATACCAAAACTTTGTAATACCTTTAACAAATTAAAAAATAGATTTTTTTTTTTTAAATCAGGAAAAAATAAAGAAAATTGGGGAAACCGGTTTAAATCAGGTAACTCTTAGGCCTGGGCAAGAGAGGAATCTAGAAATAACCTACGGATACGTATATTGCGCATACATGCACCGTACATCTGAAGTATGTACATAAAGTCCTGTAAGTGGCTCGAAATTACATCCAAGAGGCGCACATCCAGGCATTTGGGGGTATTGGCGATAGCAAGAATTCTGTGCCGTGTTTTTTTTTTATAGAGTAAACTGACTAGCAAAATAGACTCTCATGCAGTATTTTACAATGATGGTGACTTGATATCTATTTTCTGCTTTATATATAATTACACTTTAAAGGTAAAGACTAGTTTTGGAAGCGCCCCTCTCTCAAAAAAATGAAATGGAAGCTCTCATTACCAATCATGTGAAAGAATATGTTTTGACTAATACGTGATGATACAAATTTTGCCGGGAAAGTCGGGAAACCGCCTACTAATTGATATATTTGGTAAATTATTATATCTATTGGGACCAAATAGATATCGCGCACGTGGTCGCGTAGTCCCATATACATCTTTCTGTGTACAGTGCTTTTAACCTTACCAAGACTGGGCCAAATTTCTTATCATTTTGATGATGCCAGAACCTTGCAGTACACACCAATACTTACCAGGTATATGCTAGATGATCAACCTTTTCTGATCGATTCCACAACGTTTCTTTCACAATGCAATCGCATGACCAGAACTGGTCTTTAGCTTTAAGGATATTCAATATTAATGATGATACCATGCACTGTTTCGAAGCTCCAGTCTCCTACAATTATGAATTCTGCTTGAATGACCTTTATTTATATATATGATTTAAAACTATTGAATTAAAAAAATCCTTAAGAGTTCACTGCGCATAACCAAGAAAGTACGAACACACACACACACACACACCCACATATACACATTCCATCGTACACTTGCAAGCTCCCATGCGCACAAAATACCCACATGAACACATCGCACTATACTCATAAATGGCTATGCACAGTGGCACTGATAACTGACACAGTCATATATGTCCCCTGAACTGCCTATACGAAAGCAAGTTAAATTTAAACTACATTTATTTACGAATTCAAACAGAAACCATAAAAAGCAGCACTCCCTAACAATTCTATCTTTTAATTGCCATCTCCCTGACACTATTTCATATCTGCCTATCTAATACAGACAAATACAAGTAGTACTATCATTATATTCTTCAGAAACTTAGGAATGAATATTCTCTGTTATCCTGGTTATCCCTAATATACAGATCAATTCTCTTATTTGCTCCGCTATCCTTATAACATCACCCATTTCACCACATAATGCATTCCATCTTGCTTTTAGGTTTGTTTACTCGAAAGATTATCTACTCTCCAGATATCTGAAATTATATGACCCGTTTCAACCCCCAATATTTTGACATTGCCGATATTGGAGCCATCGCATATTGGGGAAGTAAAGTGCTATATTTGCATAGACATGACTCATTAGTATCCATACATGTATATGTTCATAAGGAAGCTGAAGTTGCACTAAAATAAAGTGTCAAAGTTTGCGCTCGCTCTTTTCATTCCGTCACAAATTAAAACCATAGGACAGTTGATATAGAGACAATGGTCATCCCCGATAGAAGAATTAAGCCTGTACAGCTTTGCCAGGCTGTTCCAGTTGTTCATACAAATGAACATTATAGGTGGGATGGGCAGGATTTGAAAGAATGAACTAAAAATCAAACCCAGATATCCTCTAATAGTTTTTTCCCCAACAAACCTATGAATGACGCATACATGTATATACACATGCACACATGCATAAACTCAACATATTATGACCAGAGAAAAATTAACCTTTTAAACCATGTATCCATACTAACTGTAGTTATCAAGCTATTCACACCTTCCCACAAGTATTTCAACCAATTTTTAAACAGGTTTTTGAACAATCTCGACTTAAGAAACAAATTTTGAAGCGTTAGATATATGTTAATTACCAATGTAGGGTTTTAGTTATACACATACGTGTATGCTTTGATGTTTTGGGAAATGTTGGCCTCACTCCTGGCCCTTTAATATTCGACTTGACGTCTCAATTTATTCAAGTATAATTGCTATCATTAGATTTCTTAGTTCCATACTGCTTCCAAAATATAACAGCATTTCACACTGTAACTATTTGTGGGACTTGATCATGTATACTCACACTGAGTTGGGGGGTCTTGTGTCGAGTATCCACCTATATTAGTTAAAATGAGACAGCTGCATCTAAATTGAATGCTCTTTAAAATAAATATGTAATTTAACATATTGCATTGTTGATCAATATTTACTGGAAATATAGGAAAAAGGGAAAAATGACAGCTTAAAACTTTGAATTCGACGACGAGAGAGTACCTCTTATCACAAAAATTCTTTTGGGCAAATGTTTTTTGTTTTAATCTACTACTAAACATGACAGGCCTCAAACAAATTCAACAATGAGAAGATAAGAAGGAGTTCTACATGTAGTATCTCCCAATAGGCATAATAGCTAAATGACAGTAGAGACATATTTAAATAAATGCCATTGTGTTATGTAATGAAATCAATGTAAATTATCCTCTAACATGTACCTATCTTTAAAATAGAAATTCGAAAGAAAATGTGGCCAAATTATTTACTTCTTTTCAAATATCTACTATAGTCTAGATAAATTCAGTGTAAACAGTTGTTACTAATTACGCTAGAATATTGTGAAAGTATATATGTCAGATCAAAACCAAAATCGTAGCATGTACATTAAGAAGGGATCGGAGGGAAGGGGAATGCCCGTCATTATCCCTCCCCCCTCCCCATGGTCACATGCTAATTAGGCCTCAGAACAAGTGAAATTCTTGTTGACTTGGAGTGCCAACTCCCCCGCATCACGTACAGTAGGTCTACACATATACCAAGGACAGACAGTCGCGTGAAAATGCGGAAATAAACTGCACACCGAACTCACCTTCTACTAGTTTTGTTCCCAATGCATCTAAATGTACACTCCTGAGTTTTTCAGCTAGAAGTGTCTTGTAATTAGTACCATCCCTCTGCTTGACTCCCCAGCTGCAGATGACTTCAAATAGTGAATTGGACACATCTAGGTGGTTTTTTGTTAAAATCACTTTACTTTGTGCATAGGAGACATCTAGAGCATTGCACAAGTCGTAATAGTGTTCTGGAGAAACGTCTTTTACCAATGACAGCAACTCTCTCTCTAACTCCAAGCTCCACCCAGCCCTAACAGAAAAATTGATGAGAAAGAAAGAATAGGTCAAACTTCCTACTGAGCAAAATAAGATTAATTGGTTCTACAATGTACATGTATATGCCTATGATTGTATCGGGTACCATTCCTTTTGTCAGAAGAAAATTAATCAACTGAATCATTAATCAAATAAATAACCGAATGGCTAATGTCATAACGTACGTCACCCACTCAAGACCCCGAAAACGATTGTAATACAGCTGAATTTTCAGTGACGTCAATGAATGAATGAACAATGGGCCGCTCAGCTGAACTGATTGACAACGGTGCGCGATGCATGCAGTGTGTGCAAATCACTTGTATTGCATCGAGTGCCCTACCCAGGGCTCAATTTTAATTTTTTGTCCACAGGGGCTCTTCCAAAAAAAAAGAGCCCCTGTGAGCCTTCTCACGGGGGGCTCTGTTTTTAATACAAATTTCCATTGAATTGGTACCCATGATACTCCTAAATTCTTTGCTATTTCATCATTAGCATTTATTTAAGTCGGCATTTTCCCTCTTACAACTTTACAAGTTACATAGGGGTTACTGACTTTCATCCCATGATGACATTCTCTGCATTTCTTCCCGTTCTGCACATTCCTCCTCATCATTCAGAGCAACATTATTACATTCTTTCTTTAGTCTTTACTATATCCTTCCACAACATCTTTGGTCTTCCTCTCAATATTGATTTACTGGTCGAGGTTCATTATTTGCTGGTCTTTTGGAATCACCAGATTTCAGAGGATTCACGCTTTTCACAACGAAAAACTTCTCCATGTTTCGGTCCTTGCGCGATCGCCTCTATATAGCTCCTGCAGATATGGGGCGGCAGCGTGCACACCGGTACTACCGGCGCGGTATAGCCGCTGCTGACGGTCGCACTGCCCTGCGAGCTTCCGTTGTTTGTATCGATCAGTAATACAGTCATAGAGATGTGGAGATGGGAGATATAGCGTCATCTTGCGGCGAATAAGCGTACATTTGTTTACAATATGGCGGCCTCTAGACACCGAAAAATTTGAACGAGAAATCCTGCACGCTAATGTAACTTCCATAGTTCCATTTCATTGGTTTAAGGTTTGAAACTCAATATTGTGTCAAGTTATAACAGAAAAGAAAATCTTTATTTTATAATTCCACGGGGGCGATTTTTAATTTTGCAATCGCCCCCGTGAGCAGAGGCAATTATGTAGCTCACGGGGGCGAATCACCCGTCGCCCCCGTGTATTTTGAGCCTTGCCCCTACCCATTCATAGCCCACATAGTTTACCTTCATCGAAATCCCCTGGAAATATCGATGTGGACGAAAACATACTTGATTTGAGTTTTGAGGAGATAGAAGGAAGTACCTCCGACAGCGACAATGGAGATGTGGGAGATCTTGATCTAGAAGTAGAACTAGAAGATTTTGCCGATTTACGCTGTACGGTACTAACCTGCCTGCAGCGCATGCATGATAGCTGGCTTGCCATATACATGTACATTGTAGCTATAGCCAGTCCGGTGGGCGATTGAGCTAGCCATGAATCGCGAACCAGACTGATCTCGGTCTCTTCTCTCGATTCCTCTTTCCCCATTTATCTGGTACTACGCCTTAATTTATCAAAGATCATAAATTAATTGGCCTTAATCATACATTTTAGTAATGAATATCTGGACAATTTTATGTAAAATTGTCGCCTCTTTAGCTCTAGAAGAGTCGTTAAGTCAGCCTGCAAAATGTCCTTCGCACTCCCAGATCAGACACGTACACGCTATACAACATGCCCTAAAAATATGTGATTATTGTTCTGATTTTTTATGCCCAAATGTGACGAAAATAACATAAAAATCAAACAAACATTTGTGGAAAGTATTATTTATTTGGTGTATCTCATTTAAAATGCCAAAATAAAGGAAATATCACCACTGGCGGTGAATATACAAACAGTGTTAAACCCATACCGGTATCTAAAAATTGCAATGGGCATCCTACATTGTCCTGAATGTGTGATGTATAAGGGTAGTTCATTCACTGACATCTACTGTATGGCAAGCCCTTTGTGTAAAAACTAGATAAACTCTGTTTATCTCAGATAAACTCAGTTTATCTCAGATAAACTCAGTTTATCTCAGAAAAACTCAGTTTATCAACAGATAAACACAGTTTTTCTTTGATAAACTGAGTTTATCAATTGATAAACTCAGTTTATCAGAAAAACAGAGTTTATCAACTGATAAACTCTGTATATCTGGTGAAAAACTGAGTTTATATCTAAGAAAAACAGAGTTTTTCAGATAAAATGAGTTTATCAATATTGATAAACTCAGTTTTTCTGATAAACAGAGTTATTTAACTCTTCTCAAGAGAGGGCGTTTTCACCTCTGTTGTATTCAGTAGCACGCGTCGCGTTGTGCACCATGCACTCGCTGACAGATAACCACCCCCAGTCAACTACCCCCTAGGACAACCACTCCCTAGGACAACCACCCCCTAGGACGACTACCCCCCGGACAACCACCCCCCAGACAACCACCCCCCAGACAACTAGGACAACCACCCCCGGACAACTACCCTCTGTAGGAAAAGTACCCGAAATTTGACCAAATTGGACTTAAATTGAACATCGACCTCCAACAATAAAACTTAGTTTACTAAATATCATTAAAAGAAAAGCGTGTTTTTTGGGCTCCTTCTTTTCCTTCTTTCCCTTCTCTCCTCTTTCTCTTTCCCTTCTTTGTTTGGCAGGGGGGCAAGGCCAATACTACTAGAGACAGACGTCTAATGAATCGTAGGGGGAAAAGAGAGAAACAAAATCAATAAAGAGGGTGAAGTGGTCTCAAGTTCAGGCATTTTATCCTCCATAGTCTTCCATCTATTTTATGGGAAAACTTTCAATGATTAAACTTGTTCATGGATGCACACAAAACTGTCCTCACTCTCCCACTTATCACGATCATTTCACATACATATTTAATAAACGCTGTGTTAATGGCACACCAATAACTAAATCATTTCTAGTTGTTAGTGTTCAGTATACCATCAACCAACTCAATTTTCACTCCATTCTAAATCCCGACATAACCAGCTCAATGGACCACGGCGTTCAGTTAATTTGCTCAAAAACAGAGAACCTTACTCGATTATTCAGGTATAATTCAAACAATTTAATGTAACAATGACAGGTCTGTTGTCCGGAGGGTAGTTGTCCGTGGGTTGGTTGTCCAGATTTGGCGCGCCACGTCCATGCATAAAGATCACGGGCACACCATAACTCGATTTAGATGATAAGTACATGCGCGTATACGGCCGGTACATGTGCGCGCCACCAGCAGCATACAGTACACAGTGAGTAGGTACAATGTGCCACCGCAGGTCACACAGTGAGTAGGCTCTAGCGCCGAGATGTTGTGCATGTTATGTGCATTGCACGTCAGTCAAAGGTCTAGCGCCCACTACTGACAAGGTTTGAATAACTGTGCTTTTCTAATTCCGATAAACTCAGTTTATCAACTGATAAACTGAGTTTTTCTGATAAACTGTGTTTATCTGAGATACACTGAGTTTATCTGAGATTAGTTTTTCTGAGATAAACAAGAGTTTATCTAGTTTTTACACAAAGGGCTTGCCATAGACGTCACACTATCGCATGTGTTTTATCGCTGTCATTTCAATTTGTGATTGGGTTCTGGAAATGGTATCAAAATTGCATTTAATTTATTCCTCACACTAGTGAAGGCTTAAAAGGTACTTCACTCATTTTCTTATACGGTTCTCAGCAATCTGTACAGGTATAATTGACCTATTTTTTCAAATTTCTATGAACTTTCTCTTTAAAGATAAGCTTGAGTTCTCGTAAATATAGAAAATAAATTCTCACAGAATCCAATGAAACTTACACTGAATGTTCAAGATTACAATTAAATGACATGTGACAACAAAAATTGGTAGAAAATGTATAGTGGCTGCATGAGTAATGAGCACAGAAAAATAAGGAAATCCCGGTAAGTAGGCCCGGCACCATGTGCTTATTAAACACAGGTCACTACGTGCAAATGAGAGTTGTAGTTTTTATCGAAGATGATGCCCAGAAAGTTTTTGTGAGTTTGTTTTTATTTGACTGGTTCAAACAACCATTCTTCTG
Source organism: Mesocentrotus franciscanus (assembly GCA_037976565.1). NCBI lineage: Eukaryota > Metazoa > Echinodermata > Echinoidea > Camarodonta > Strongylocentrotidae > Mesocentrotus > Mesocentrotus franciscanus. The sequence continues at coordinate 1,499,730 of CP137684.1, read as the reverse complement.
CAGGATAAACAATCCAGAATAAATCATAGCAATTTTCTCTCAAAATACGATTCCCATACCAGAGCTAATGATTAGCATTAATGGATGTATCGTGTTCTGGAATGGAACTGAAATGGATGTAGCATGTTTAGGAACTTAACATGCTAGAAACAGGCCAGAAGGGTTCACTTGAATGTTTGTATATTAAAATTACACTTTTTGACTGTATGCGGTCTACTCAAAAGAATAGTACATTCATAATGCAAAAATAGTCAATTTTGATAAAAGTGGATGTAGCAATATTTGGGAAGTAAACTTTTATATGTCATTTTAGCTGAATAAATATTAGAGACTTACGCTTCACGAGGGCCTGGGTTGAGCTCTACATCACCAGATTTCAAGAGGAGCAGTTCGGAGAGAGGAGGAATCTGTCCAGAGATCAAATCTGTCTTGGACTTCAGGGACGGTCCATGACAAGACGATGGGGATTCTCGCATCTGTTTCTATTACAAAAACAGAGAAAAAAATGGTGAAATAATTTACAATTGAGCATATTTCACTTCACCAGCACATTATCTAATGAGGAAATGCTTGTTATTGTTGTTTGCCTAATCATTAGAATTTATTTATGTAGGACAATGGTCTTTAACACTTTTGAGATATCCTTTGGCCGAGAACCTAAATAATATACAAGATACATGTACATGTATAAAAAAGGAAAAAATTATCGATTTTTATTGCATGACCATGTTGAATTTGATAAGTTTTTTTTTAGGAAAACAATTATTTAAATACTCAAATTGGCGACAAAATAAGAGGTTCAAAATCATTTTTTTTCTATCAAATGTTGCAGGTTTCCAACTTTCATTGTTTTGAGAGACATTGAATTATATCAGAACAATGTAGCAATGAAAGAATAATATTTTTCTTGCCAACTTGCAGAACATCATGCTTCTCAGGTTCCACTTCCACAGTTTTTACTTTAAAAAAAGAAGCATAACTTGCAACAAATGTATACATTTTCTTTTGTAATTTGATTAATGATTTTCAAAATGCATTATATTAATGTACTGTATATTGATTTATGTGATTGGCTTCTTGTTATAATTGTTTATATTGATTGTTCTGTTGGAAATGAAAATTTTAAAAATTGGAACTAATGAGGCCTCGAAAAATTCTTGTCCTGCAAGGGTTGAAACAGTCAAATCTAAGGTACAAAATCTTTGATCTACACGTAGGGCCTTAATTTCTGCCACAATATGTTTTGTTGATGGCATCAACATGCTGCTCCTCTCCTCCTTGCTTACATTTTCTTTTTTTCACATTATTTGAAATTTTACAATTACTTAACCCACTGACTATTGAAATTTTGTCATTGCCATAGGCTTTTTAGGAGCCATCTGGATCCAGTAAACAGTGGGTCAATATAAAGTGATGATTGAAATAGTACGTGTACCCACCTCTCCATATCTGTCGCTGATGCAGTATTTCCTTGACACGAATGGAACCACTGGACTGCATTTGACTGCCATGAGAATACTGGATTCAGTCTGTGACTTCTTGCAGCTCCCAGATGATGTATGATGCTCCTTGAGTAGTTCATCATCAGTTGCTTCCTTGGTGAAAGTATCAGGTTGAGGATGTTGCTCTTTGCTCATGAAATGAGGTAGTTTGCCACTCTCTTCAGAAAGTGGCTCATTTCGTCTGTCAGGTTCATGGCAACAAAGGTCAATGGAAGGAAGATCTTTGCTTGCAGATACAGTTGGTTTTAGGAGCTTCACCAGGAAGTCATCACAAGGTGCAAATGGTCGGCATACTGTGGTTCCTGAGCCAGGTGATGATAGCTCTTTCACAGAGCCATCTAATTGGGTTTCATGGTCTTTGACGTAAGAAGTCTTTATGATTAGATCAGCATTCAAATCATTAGTTGGAGTCTCAAAGTCTTTCGTGGACCGGTAGGAGGATGTGAGTAGCTCCCTCAAGGAAGCGTCTGACAGACTATGACGCGGTGAAATTGAAATATCTGACATATGTTGTTCTTCTGAATCACCAACTTGGGTATCTTGCTCTATGCTTTCATCATCTGATGTACATACTTTTTTGACATAACCATAAGCTTGTGCAAGCTGCTCTTCAATATAGTCATCGTCTGGCTTTATTAGCCGTTTAATGTTGGTCTCATTTGGACTTAGTAGACTATCGATTTTTGAATCATTTGATGTGATTAGATCCTTGACATTAGAATATTCTGACGTGATTAGATTTATGATGCTAGAATCATTTGGTGTAATGAGATCTTTGATACTGGAAGCATTTAACGAAACGAACTCTTTGGTGCTAGAATCATTTGGGGTATCAAGAGGTTTAGTGCCAGGATCCCTGATACATGTACTCGTGAGTAGATCTTGGATTCTAGAATCATCATTTGCCTTAACTAGATCTTGAATTCTAGAATCGTCATTTGCCTTGACCAGGTTTTTAATTCTAGAATCATTTGTCGTAACTAGCTCTTTGAAACCAGAATCGTTTGGTGTGATTACATTTTTGATAGTCGAATCATTCAACCCGTTTGGACTTTTGATGCTACAGTCCTTTGAGGTAATGAGTTCTTTGATGCTACAACCAGAAGGAGTGAGTATCTCCTTGATATGAGAATCACTTGCTGTTAATAAATCTTGTATGCACTGATCACATGAAGTTAGTAAATCCTTGATATCTGATGAGTTTCCTGACGACCGATTGTTCAAAGTTTTATGAGGACATCCCTTGGGATCAGGGCCATCTTGTCTGCTTTTGTCATCTTCGGACTCCTCTCCAGAATCAACCATTTTCGCTTCGAGTCTCTCGCAAAGAACCTTCAGTCTTCGAATCCTTTCTTTAAGCAATCTTTCTCTACTTGGTGTCAGCAATTGTTTAATACATGTATCAGAAGGAGTGAGTATCTCCTTGATATGAGAATCACTTGCCATTAATAAATCTTGTATGCACTGATCACATGAAGTTAGTAAATCCTTGATATCTGATGAGTTTCCTGACGACCGATTGTTTGAAGTTTTATGAGGACATCCCTTGGGATCAGGGCCATTTTGTCTGCTTATTTCATCTTCAGACTCCTCTCCAGAATCACCACTTTTGGCTTCAAGTCTCTCGCAAAGAACCTTCAGTCTTCGAATCCTTTCTTTAAGCAATCTTTCTCTCCTCTCCTTAACCTCATACTCCCTCATCCAATGAACGAATGTTCCGATTCGGACCCTCCACTCACTTAGTGATACAGGCATCTTTGCAAATCAATTGACTCAGTCACAAGAATAAGCCACGCTCTGGAAGAAAATAATGGTAGGGAGGCCTATATTAAGTAATAAAACATAGCATTGGTGATGTCCATACTTTTACAGTAACACATTTATGGGAAATGGTCAACTGAAAGCACAACTGAATAACAAGAAAAAGAGAATAGTCAATCTGAAAAGCCGGGTACGTAACTGTAGTAGTAGTAGTAGTAGTAGTAGTAGTAGTAGTTGTAGTACATGTAGTAGTAGTAGTAGTAGTAGTAGTAGTAGTAGTAGTAGTAGTAGTACTAGTAGTATAGTAGTAGTAGTAGTAGTAGTAGTAGTAGTAGTAGTAGTAGTAGTAGTAGTGCTAGTATAGCAGTAGTAGCAGTAGTAGTAGTAGTAGTGTTGGTAGTAGTAGCAGTAGTACAGCATAGTAGTAGTAGCAGTAGTAGCAGTAGTAGTATTGTTAGCAGTAGCAGTAGTAGTAGTAGTAGTGGTTGCAGTACATGTAGTAGTAGTAGTAGTAGTAGTAGTACTAGTAGTAGTACTACTACTAGTAGTAGTAGTAGTAGTAGTAGTAGTAGTAGTAGTAGTAGTAGTAGTAGGAGTAGAAGTAGTAGTAGTAGTAGTTAGTACAAGTCTCCTACTATACTACTACTTCTACTACTACCGGCATTTCCAAAACTGGTCTATACCTTTAAGGGACGTTAGCTCATTTTTTTCTGTATGCCGTCAACTGAGAAAAGAATTTTTGCAATAATAATAATAATAGAGTGAAATACAACCCACCGTCAGTAGGCCTACGGTATGCAATTGTATTGTGCAGCAGTTTGCTGTGAGAAAGTGTATATAAGTCTTCATTTTTAGGAAAAATACTCCCAAAAAGATAAGAAAATTGACACGAAACAGGTAAGAAACATAACGACTTTTAAATCATGGCCATTATTTGAAGAAAAGATAAGTATTTACTTGATTTTTAGGTCTGTTTTAGTAGGGTATATCTCTACGCCGGAGTTACGGGGTGAAAGTAGGATATGCTTCTGAACAAGCGCCGATCATGCTCTCTCTCATCAAAGTACGTGCTTGACTTTCAAGAGCATGCTGGCCTACTATTTACTAGTACTAGTAGTAGGCTACTTGTAGTAGATAGACTAGATACAATATAGAACAAGACAATTATGGTATTTAATTTTCATATGGTATATGTTTGTCTTTAAATTATGATATCATTATATGTTTGTAAAACATTAATGTAAATGCATATGCATGTTAATTTGGGGTCTAGACAGCCCGACCCAAAGACAGCCCAACCGTGGACAACCCGACCCAATACCCTGGACAACTCAACCAGGTCGAGTTGTCCAGGGTGGGGTGCTTCGGCGGACAGCTCGACCCACTTAAAAAAGTAAGGGTACATGCAGCTTAGATTAGTAACTTAGAATGATCATATATCTAATAATAATATAGTTATATCGACTGCTACGAGAGGACTATAGCTGTTTTTATACGCTCTATATACCCAGGCGCACCTCGGGGTGATGGCAGGGGATTCAACTTTCCCGCGAGCCCCGAATTAAAACAAAAATCTACCAAGAATTCTTACCTTAGCCTTTTATTGAGAAAAAAAAACAAAATAACAGAAACACTGTTAAAGATAAAGTTGAATTCTGGTCATGCAATTGCATTGTGAAAGAAACGGTGTGGAATCGATCAGAAAAGGTTGATCATCTATAGCATATAAGTATTGGTGTGTACTGCAAGGTTTTGGAATCATCAAAATGATAAGAAATTTGGCCCAGTCTTGGTAAAGTTACAAGCACTGTACACAGAAAAACGTATATGGGACTACACGAACATGTGGCATAAAAATCCGTCCCAATTTTTATGCTGTTGTATGCCATATTTAGAATATTAAGGCATTTGAAAAGCCATGCTTTTCAGGGAACATTTTTATCTGATGTTCTTTCACACTTGCATAATAACAATGATAACGCTCACAAATTATTTTTCACCTCTTCCCAGAACTCAACCTTCTCTTTAATCTTCGCTGGAAAAATGACTGAAAGTTTCAATCATTTGGGAATCGCAGACAAAAAGCACTGTATGGCGTCCGCGCTCGCACAAAGACAATTTTAACACGTAAACCAATGGGGATCGCAGTACTATGCCGCCTACCAGTCAATAGTCTTTTGAAAAGCGTCCTAGGGCACTTTTCAAAAGACTATTGACTGGTAGGCGGGGCATGGCTAAAATCACGACTCCAATTTCGACCAATCAGATGGCTAGATTTCTAAAGTGAGGTATATAATATGATATAAATAGGGTTAGGGTTAGGGTTAGGGTTAGGGATAGGCCATGCTAGGGTTAGGTTAGGGTTAGGTTTAGGTGGCTGTCGCAAAAAGGAAGCCTTTCCAACAGTGGGCCGAGCCAGGCGCGGATCCAGGGGTGGGGGCGGCGGGCCCCCCACAAAAAAAAAGGGAGAGAGAGAGAGAGAGAGAAGGAAAAGAACGGAATGGGAAAGAGGAGAGAAATTAGGGAAAGAAAGAAAAGGGGGAAAAAGAAGGAGATCGGGGGGGGGCCAAATTAAGGGCCGGCTTGCCTCCCAGGCTGTTCCCCCTCCCCCCCCCCACCTTTTTTATGGGTTTGTTGGAAAATGACAAATTCTTAAATTTACAGTCAGGCAAGAAATATGCTTATTTACAGGCCTACGTACATGTCAGGGTCCGCGGAATGGCGGGGGTCGGGGGCCTCGAGCTCTCCCCTCCACTCTTTTGAAAACGTATATCAAAAACCAAGGGCCCTAAGGCGGGCCCCTAAATGCTTATCTGACCATTATAAAATGCCTCAAATCCCTGAGTTTCAGGGGGCCCAATTAGGGACCTGCCAGTGTCATGTATAAGGTATCAAAATATGCTTATCTGACCGTAATTAAATGCCCATACCCCTGAGCTTCCGGGGCACCGCCCCTTGATCCCCGCCTGGGCTTTGCCCCTAGACCCCATGCCAGTTTACGTTATGCTCTACCTGATCGTAAATACTTTACCCCCACCAACTTTGAAAAATGTTCAGCGGGGCCTGCATGTAAGAGTGGGGTGATGCAGATTTTTGTCTGCTCCCCTCAAACGTTTTCGCTCCTTACGCCACTGCTGGCCCGGTCACCACTACGTACCAATATTTGGCTCGCATAATTTCAAATTTAGGCCCCCCCCCCCTATGAAATCCTGGATCCGCGCCTGGAGCTGTCCGCCGAAGCACCTCACCCTGGACAACTGGACCTGGTCGAGTTGTCCAGGGCATTGGGTCGGGTTGTCCAGGGTCGAGCTGTCTTTGGGTCGGGTTAATGTCTAGGATTTGTGAATTTACTTTCTGCCAAATGAATAAGGGTCGAAAAATAATGACTAAAATTCCAAAGAAATTTAATAAAACACTTTCGAGAAATACATCTGGGTACATCAAAGAGGTATTTTAATACAGCAGTGCTGAACAAAAAAAATCATGTTCGGAAATATCTCAAAAGCATATATAATAAGAAAAAAAAGCAAAGTGAAATGGCTATTAGTTGATTATTTTGAAGTCACAATTGCAAATGTGTCATTAAAACAAGACAGCTTCTTTATAAAATATTAATTGATAAAAATAGTCATTGGCAACATATTGGCCTTATATAGGAATACATCTATGCAAGTGCATGCACCTAAATATATTTGTTTGAATAATCAATTAATTTTCTGTTGTCTTTCAACAAGCTTCTTTAAGCATAAAGTCATACTTTAATGTCAAGAATAAGAAAATACAAAATGAGATGATATGTGTTAATCTACTGATCGAGTACAGAATATGGGGGAAATCTTATGTCGTCTAGGGGCCTATATTCATTTTGTATACTTACTAGATTTCATTATACAGCACCAGGGCAGAAGTTTGGTATCTGATTGCTCGTGAAAAATTTACAGAAAACTCATTATTTCACTTGAAGTTTCTCTTTCTTTACCGATCTATATGTTGACACAACGGTTATCCAAATCTCCACGGGGCCGGGGACTTTTGATTACATGCCGTTGACTGCATTGGATAACTTGTTTAGCACAGGGCTATAATCTGCCACAAGGTCCATATCCATCCCATATATATACATCTTTCTGCATTTATGTGTACAGTGCTTGTAACTTTACCAAGACTGGGCCAAATTTCTTATCATTATTTTGATGATTTCAGAACCTTGCATGCATGCAGTACACCAATACTTGTGCTAGATGATCAACCTTTTCTGATCGATTCCACAACGTTTCTTTCACAATGCAATCGCATGACCAGAACTGGTCTTTATTTATCTTTAAAAACGGTCTGAAATGGACGGATCCATATTCGGATATCCCCCGCCCTAATTTTTAGAACAAAACAAAAATGAAAATGAACAGACAAAAACAAAGTGACTCAAGCATAAAAAACAATAAAGTAACAGGAAAAGAGACCTTCCTTTATATCAAATCTTTATAACAATCCAAAATTGAAAAATCAAACAAAAATTAAATCGAGAAGCATACACGTAGCCTACCCCCACCCACCCACACACACACACACACACACACTCCCCCCAGTACGTCTAGGAATACTGTTTGATACGCTTACCTTATATTCTGACGTGCACACCGTTGTACCAAAATCAAACTTAGAAGTGAAGTACATCTTGTTTATCATTCTCTATGTCTACAGTCTAGCTTGAAATAAGTTGAATACATGCACAGAGACGAAACACTCGATCATCGTCAACACCAAAGTCAAATGTTGGCATGTATCATGACATTGGCAATGGTACATGTTTAAATTGGTATTATAATGCCGAAAACCAGCCTGTATATAAAATACAAAATCGCTAAATCCACGTCAACGTGGTATTTCCCGCGCAGAATATATGTTACGCCCTTACAAACTTGACTCTTTCCGGGGTCGTGTGTTTGCGTGCATACCAAAGTCCAAACACGATATAATCTCTATATGTTACTATTATTAATTTGTACAGCAGGCCTACCCCCCGCGTCGCATCGAGGCAGTGGGAGATCGATGCCAATCTGCTTCGCTACCTACTGCGGGCCTTAATTCTATTGATTTGATTCATCATTATAATTTTTATCATTATATTATTATTATTATTATTATTATTATTATTATTATTATTATTATTATTATTATTATTATTATTATTATTATTATTAAATTGTTATTATTATTATCATTGTTATCATCATTATAATCGTTATTATTATTATTGTTATTTTCATTATTATTATTAATATTATTATTATTATAATCATTATTATTATTATTATGATTATTATTTATTATTATTATTATTATCATTCTCATTATTACTATGAGAATGAGTGGGTTTGTGTGCGTGTGTGTCTGTGTCTGTGTGATGTGTATTCAGGATTTCAGGTGCTGTGATGGTTCCTTATAATCATTGACGACAGGTTGATGGAGTGCCTCATTTCACGGTCCCCGGGGGAAAATTTTGTTTGGATGCGTGAGCTCGTTTTGTTGTATGATCCAGTTGCACTGAATTTAATTCAAAGTATAATTTATTCTTTTGAAAATCTGTTAAAATCCGAAAAGAAATATCGTTAAAACAAAGTGAATCATTATTTTTAGAAATCATTAATCCAAAACAGAAATATATAATCATAGGATTGATCTATAGATTTATTAATTAATTTATTTATTTATTTGAACATTTTTCATCAGGATAACAAGATCAGAGAGGACTGGTCTACATCCTGGTCCTGAATGTTAAAAACTTACACTAAAACATCAAAATAAATTAATCATACATAATTATATAGTCAGAACTGTTAAAATACTCATGAAGTCATGATAAAAATATTTAGTGACCACAATCTTAAGTAGAAACCAAGTAGAATTACATGATATATTTATATATATAAAAACACAATTATGGGATCAAATAATCAACTAATCTATTTAAAATCAAATTCTGTCACACTACAAAATAACCTAATATCATGAAGTACCAAACTAAACTTAAGGCAGAAAGAGCAGAAGCTACAATAATAACATTCATAATTTGCTGAAATAGGTTTTCTTATACATGTTTTTAAAACAGTCGATGAATTGTGCATTGTGTAGATTAGAGGGTAAGTTATTCCATACTTTGCCGCCTGCATATAACGTAGACTATTCTTAAAAATTTCAATATTAGGTTTGGGAAGGACAACACTCATTGAGTTGGCTAATCTCGTATTAATTGGATGTCGATCAAATACCATGTCAATAGCATTGCACAAACGTAATGGAACGTAGCCATGGATACAATGTACAATTGCAGGTCATGCATATAAACATTCCATGTTTAATCGAATAATTTTAATGGGGTCACTGAATCTTGCTTCATAACACTTCGCCTAATTTATTTAACTTGCAAAATTATACATTGATTAGACTAGTCTGCGAATAAATAAGAGGAGGGGGTGTTGCATTTTATGTCAATAAACATTTACAATTTAAAATCCGAAAAGAAATATCGTTAAAACAAAGTGAATCATTATTTTTAGAAATCATTAATCCAAAACAGAAATATATAATCGTAGGATTGATCTATAGACCCCTCATAGTCATACAAATTTATTTTGTGAAGATCTGCATAAATGCATACTCTTACAGGAGAAGGTAAACACTTTTATTTAATGGGCGACTTAAGACCTATTATCTCATAGGAGCTACCATGATACACTTCTTCATATTACTTATTCTAATACATGTAGTTGTTATCCACATATAAATAAACCAACCAGAATTGACGGTCAATCTTCAAACCTTATAGACAATATTCTTTCTAATATCTTTGATAAAAACATTACCAGTGGATTTATATATTCTGATATATCTGATAATTTTTGCCAATTTTTTTAATATGTAATGAACTAATAATGAAATTACAATGAAAAAGTCAGCTAAATCAAACATGTATAGAAAAGAAACACCCCAAAATATTGAATCATTCAAAAGTGATCTAGCAACAGAAAAATGGTTGGACGTCTTTAACGAATCAAATGCAGATATAGCATACGAAAATTTGAATACTAAATTACAGATATATTATGACAGAAATTTTCCTCTAGTGTCAGCGAACAAGAAAAATAAGCGTTGTAAAATGCCATGGATAACAAAAGCCATTCTACAATCGATATACACACAAAGGATAAACTCTATAAGGCTTATCTAACGAAATCTACTATTCATAACAAAAACAAATATAAAACATACCGAAATTTTTTATTTTTTTAAAAAAAATTTAATTTATTTTTTATTTTTTTATTTTTATTTTTTATTTTTTTATTTTTTATTTTTTATGTTTTATTTTTTATTTTTTATTTTTTATTTCTTTTTTCTTTTTTTTTCTTTGATTCCTATGTTTTTCTAATTTTTTCTAGGAATCAATAATAATGTTCCTCAATTTTGATCACTTCCAATCATATTAATAATGTTATATTACCGTATCTATATGACTGTATAAACAGACAATTTTCTGCATTTAGCATGCATTTATCATACATGCATAGTTTGAACAGCTCTTTTTCAATCCTTTTTTTTTATAATAATCCTAACAGTAATTGATCTACATGTATATTACCGTATATAGGAACACACATTTTGCTGCATTGATGTTTACCTTATCTATATATTTTGCTTTATGTATGCACCAGCCAATGTGGAGAGCCTCTCGACAGAATTTTTAAATTCTTTTAGGTGATCCCCAGGCATTGGCTGGTGCTCAATATCATACTGTTAATGTTAAATCATTTTGCCAACCCTGTGATGTTTTCTATGTTTTGTATCATCTTGCCTGGAAATAAAATAAATAAATAAAATAAATAAATAAATAAATTAACTAACATCATTCGAAATTCTCGTAAAATTTACTATTCCGCCAAACTTAATAGAGTGAAGTCAAATATGAAATCTATCTGGGGGGTTATAAATGATTTGATTGGAAAAAAAAACTAAAAAATTGCCCAATGATAATTTTACAATAGATGATACAATTATAAAGTCTGAAGATGTAGCCGATACCTTTTATTCCTATTTTGTAAACATAGGACCTAATTTAGCAAATAAACTTAATACACCGAACGAAATTTTAACTACATTTCTTCCTGAACTTTCAAATTCATCACTGTTTTTTAATCCCACTGATCCTAATGAAATAACCGAAATAACAATAAATCTAAAATTAAGTAAATCACAGGGTCACGATAGAATTATATAGGGCTTTCCTTCTTAAACAGATCATACACTGTCTTTATCGCTTCTCCTTTAACTCACATTTATAATCTATCAATTAATACCGGGAAATGTCACGAGTCCTTGAAAAATGTTGGGAGCCCCAAATTCGCCAAAAATGTGATGGCAAAATTTTACTTAAATTGTATCATAATGTGAAAGAGAATGTCATTTTTAAGACAAATTTCTGCAAGGATTTTCAAAACAAATGTGTTTGAAGTCGAACATTGATGAAAGAATGCATAATTTAGGTTTTCTGCGTACAACAGAAAACCCAATTATGCATTCTTCTATCACTTTTTGTCTTTAAACCCATTTGGGGGGGGGCAACTTTGAAGAAGTATGTCTTAAAGGTACTATGTCCCATTTGCAGGCCCAATTATGATACAATTTAAGTGAAATTTTGCCATCAAATTTTTGGCGAATTTGGGGCTCCCAACACTTGAGAGGGGCTTTAAGTTTAAAAATAGATTTTATCGGCCAAGCCCTCAAACTACCAACTTCAGCTGCTTCCCAAAAGAGCATACTTATTAAATAATAGTAATAATAATAATAATAATATTCAATTCTTGTATAGCGCATATTACATTATATAACGTCACTTTGCGCTTCCAAAGAGCTTTGGAAATTATTACCCTAGCTTTAGCTCCGGCAGCTGTTATCAGCCCACAGTGCATTTCAAGGAATAATCCTACCAGGTACCCATTTACCTCACCTACATTAATAGGAACTTTTGTCTCACAAAACTAGCATAAGCTTTGTTCAGTTCTCCTTTTTTATTTTATATAACTTGTGAAGTGAACAAAATGCATACATTGCCGATGATATTGATTACTCTGTATTTTCATTGTTTTGTTGGATGAATGTTTATTTGCTTTGATTGTATTTTTATGGAAATGAAATAAACAAACGATTGATTGAAGGAGAATGGGGTTTTCGTGACAAAATCCCTCCGTGAGAATCAATTATTTGGAGTAGTTTTGAGACGGAATCGGACATGTGTCAGGTAGCGCCCCATAATTATGAACATTATAACTACCATCACATATAGCTATCATTACAAGCCATGTTGGCACACCATATCTCAATCACTTTCACGCCTCTGAATTCCAACGTCCACTTTACTCAACAAAGAAAAAACAACTTCCCCGGCGGGTAAGAAATGACAAACTTGAAACCGGATTTGGAGTAACGTACAAATGACTTTAAATACCATCTATACAGTAATGCTTTACAAAAGAAATCTTCCTGGTATGCTGCTGCTACGGGCATAAATACACCATAAGAAGCAATGTCTGAGAAAAGGAACAGCATACAGAAAGCTACATACATATTCACACCAGATTTTGAACTGTTCACATATAATCATGTCTCCACGTCTTCCCCCAAAGACCACTTCACATATGAATTCAAATCTATGGCAAGCTTCTACTAAAATGCATTCAAATCACAATACACCAGTTCACAGTTAGCACATGTCCCAAATGACCCCGAATACCCACAGATCTTCAAAACATGAAGAGGTCCCACTTTGTATATTTTGAAATAATCACTCCTACAGCGATGGAAGTGCTACTTAAATAGCCTTAGTTTCCCCTTTTCAAAGAATACTTCCACTTATCATGGAGTGCACTGCTTGTGCATAAATGAATAATGATTACATAACTTTCATGTGCACATCTCCAGTATTTTGTCTCTGTGTATTTCACAATTTGTTCTGCAATGACCTTTATCTGCTCATGCTCAGACTGCAACTATGAACTGGCTTATTCTAATGCTTGCCAGAGGCTTGCCCAACATAACAACTAATACAGGCAACCTGTAGTGTGAATGTTGACATACAGTTACTATCATTAGGAGAATGCTATACAAAAAAATTATAATTTGTCATCTATTTGTCGGGTATATGGAATACAATTGTAAAATGGTCCATTCCAATTTTCTGTAGCATGTTAATAATACCACAGATACTTGCAAAATTGAATGCACTCATTCTGAAGTTATCATTACATTTCTCGAATTTTTTCTTTTTTTGACGAAGCTAGCTTAGAATCAATTGCTCGTAGTTACTTACATTGTGTATTCAGCAGGTGTGCTGTTACTAATGTACAAATAGATTCTCATAACATAATTAGCTATTGGTGGGACCATCATGTTAAAAGCTATTTATAGTATTGATAATGACATGGAAATTAATGTAGCAATAGGCCATTCTCGTAATGCAATCAGATTTAATGCACTAATCTATGTTAGGTGCCTCGTTACAAATGATTTCATTCATCTGCTACGAATAATTGTATTTCAATAGTCAGAATGTGACTTGCATACATTCTGTGTTGTTAGGTAGGACTAACATTATGGCTAGCCCTACCTAGCATTACATAATGTTTGCAATTCGCATTCCGACTATTGAAATACAAATATTCGTAACAGGTGGAATTAATTAATTTGTAACATAGCACTTTAAAGATTTATGCATCCAATCTGATTGCATGAAGTCTTTTCTTCAGTAAAGTATCATATTGTTTCACATGTATCATATCATTGGTCACGGTACATTATATATTTTTCCATTATTTCCATCAAATTCTATTTAAAATATCACAATCCCAAATAAAAACTGCCCCCCCCCCCCTTGAGGTTTGTATAATCTTGCATAAAACAGCTACAAAGAACAATTGCTTGTGTTATTTTATATCCTGGCCCGGCATGTTCAATTACATATAAACGCATGAAACCCAACAAATTCTTAGGGTATAGGTCAAGATATGATATCTCCAGGCATTTTTTTTTTCTAGCACACTATGTAAATGTTTCAACAAGCAGAGAATGACCGACTAACAATGTATACACTGTTCTCGGTTCCTCAAACTGCACCCATTTGTATATTCCACTTGATATTTTGTGTACAATTTCAGTCAAGGGGCTCGTAGCAAAAGGCTCAGCAACTGAATGCATGATCAATTGATTGATCGTAAAATCAATTGTTAACTTATCTTTGTGTCACAGGGGCCCTGATGTGACATTTATCTGCTTTAAATATCATCAAAAGGCATTATCAGGGCATGGTAAACATCAAGACAATGGGAACATAATATTCTACGGATTAACACTTCAAAAGTATAAGATGATTTCTTTTTACACTTCCCATACAGCGCTACAAAGCAAAGTTAAAAAAAAACATGAATTTACATAAATGGGACTGTTACTAAATCTTCTGAAAGGCTATATGCTTTCAAAAGTGTAAATACTGAGAGAATTGATTACAATAGAAAGTTGGTTGACCTACAAATATTATCAGCTGACGCTCAATCACATGTCATGTGGTGTACCGCTGCATTTTTTTTTAATCGACATAATCAGAACATGTTTCACAATCCTGTATCTTATAACACACAGACTGTGAGTACAGTTAACAACTAAAGTATACCCTTCCCAAGTTTTGTAAAATTTTTTTAGTATGTGAAAAATCGATTTATCCTCATTCATGTTTTTTGAGAATGTGACATAATAAAGCTTACATCTAAAAGTATTCAGCAAAGGCCTGAATTCAACCAGTCCACCTTTTATTCTTGAATTATCAAAAACACAGTAAACATCAAATTTTCAAGGGGTAGGAATAATTTAGCTGTTAACTGTATATGTCGGACCTATACTCCTAATGGAACAGGTTACAATCAATCCCAACTGATAAAGCACACAGTAGAAATATGATATATCCCATTATGGGCAAGGAGTTGCGATGGCTCAGTAGTAGGGCAGAGGTGCAGGGTTCAAAACCAAGTCGATGTGCTAGTGCCTTTGGTAAGGCAGGCATTAATCCTCATTTCCAAGTCCCTCAGAGAGGACTTAAAGCTGTCGGTCCCCTGGTTGCTTACTTACAAGCATACACATGCCATCTTAGCCGTTAATTAAAAGAAAGCCTAAATGATAGCCTATTTTCGTCATCTAACTTTGCTCCTTACTATCTAATAGTTGTATGGCTTGCGGTGAAATACACAAGATTTAATTGAGAGTAATTTAATACAATACTAGTAATGCAGAAATACCTTTCTGAATAATGTACAAGTCCCTTCAAAGTTTACATGAATTTCTCTAACAATGTTTTAAGACTCTGATAATCTTTAGTGCAGTGATCCACATTTACTTTTCTTGAAAGGGGACCAGAATTAACTTGTTTATATGCATGATGCCTACAGTGTATGTAAAAATGTCAAAATGTCTTGAGTCTGGACTTAGGATTTGGTGACCATGTGTCCTGTTGATGCCGAACCCTGTTGATGTAAATTGCAAAGATATCTGCGGGAGTGGGGTTTTGAATAGTCAATCATTTTTGTGACTTCAAGCCAACGGTGTTCAACTTAATTACACTCCATTTTGTTGAAGAGATTCTCAAAAAACAAGCGATCAGTCAGACATAGTTCCACTGACAAAATCACAATTTCTTCAATTAATGCACGATAAAAGATGCAGAACCAGTAAAAAGAGTGACTACCATCATATTTTCCGCTCTTCATAATTTAAAAAAGTCTTGTTTACAAATCTAGACGTTTTGTGCGGGCAGGTCATGGTAATCACTTCTATGTAATACAGTGAGAGTCCAAACTGAGAGTCATTGATGGGTCTCCTTACACACATTCTCTCCTCCGTAATCAGGCGAAGAATCTCTCGTTAACGAGGCTTAGCATCTATCGCATGTGGTAGACAAAGTTGGATTTGAAGTTTGACAGTTCTCCAGAGTACTCCACACCAATTTCAAAGTCCAGATCACGCTGTGTGGAGAAAATACAAAATAACAGTTAGGAGAGAGCTATAGGAAAAGTCATGATATGGGACATGTGGGGCATGAAACTGTCCGATAGAAAGAACATGAGTAAGCTCAATGAAAGGTTGGGTGTGGAAGAAACTGTGGGTGAGTAATAAAGAGAAGTGGATTGAATTTTGAATGGTTAAAGGATGACCGTTGTTGTATCAAGAAACTTTTTGCGACATGCAAAATTTAATGTGTCACTTGTGATTCAGTTAATGGCTGCATGAAACCAACATTTCATGAATTCAAAATTTCAGGATAATTGCTTGAAATTGTTAGTATTCTTGTGATGTATAATCTATGCTCCATAACAATTAGTTAAATATATTACTGGGAACTTTGTCTTACAAAGCCATCATAGGCTTTTTTTAATTTCTCCTTTTTCATTTTATTTATTCATGTATTAAAAATTGAAACATTTTTAATACATTGCCGATGATAACGATTACTCTGTATTTTCACTGTTTTGTTGTATGAATGTTCATTTGCCTTGATTGTATTTTTATGAAAATGATATAGGCCTAAGAATAAATGATTGATCAAAAATTTGTTTCTATTTGAAACATCTTTGCAGATAATCATCCACTGTATACATTATTTGTGCCCAAGGCAAAATATGAGAGAGTGGTGCCTTTTTTTCTTAGGCAAAAAAACATTCTGACTTTTCTTTGATTTGAGTGATTTAAAAAAATTCCCTCACTGGGAAAAAAAAGAAGGAAATAATTTTCTACAATTTCCCTGAATTTTAAGAACAACTGGGAATCCTAAAGCCTCGTCCAGATATGCTACAGTAATCAATGTTTTTGTTTTTTTCAAGACAAAAAGCGTTTGTGTCACATTTCAGTATCATATTACCAACAATCCAGTTAAGAGGCATACGCACGTGCAGTTGCCATTAATTTACATGTTAAAAAAACGTTTTTTTTTCTATGTGTTTTTTTGCGGATGTTTACGACAACGTATCTGAGCGAGCCTTATCTAGGAATGAAAGTGAATTACTTACGTTGTTCTTTTCGTTGGGTTTCATCTTAAACGTTCCGTAGAGCTCTTCTCCTCTCTTAGCTGTGATGTAGTCATCTAAGTAAAACACAGTCTGTTTCCAGTGTGTGTAGTGTGAGTCGGGGGCTGCCAAATAAATATAACAAAGAGTCGATAAATTACGTTGTAATAACAATATTCCGCATTTATATAGCACTTATATCAGAGAGCTTTACAGATATATACATGTAATTATCCCGGTCGTCGGATTCTCCACTCCCTGGGGAGTATCCCAGCTATATTTCCTCTGTCAACATGACAACAGAAAACTTTCCAGATGTCAACACACTTTTGACATGAACTATACCAATACGACTTTTGAGTTTGAACTTTGAACGACTTTCCAATATATCATTCAATACACAAATTATCTGCCATGAAAAAAGGGTACTATTGCCCACCCACCGCCCACCCACCCTGCCCCCTTCATCTACAAAGCCTTGGTATACTTACAGGTTGAGAAGCCAGTCCGCTTGTGACACATGGTGAAGTCAATGTTGAAGTATGTGACTAAGGCCTGGATGTAATCATTTCTGTTGACCATCAGCTGGAACGGAGCCTGAAACGTCAAATCTTCAACCTTCACCGTATACATGCTGATCTCCTGTCAAGACAAATGACATAAGATTGGGATATTTAATGAAAATAACAAGAATGAAAACAAAAAGGAGGGGGAAGTGTGAGAGAGGGGAAGTATGAGAGAGGAGGAAGGATGAGGGATAAGAGAGGAGGAAGGATGAGGGATCAGAGAAGAGGAAGGATGAGGGATCAGAGAGGAGGAAGGATGAGGGATCAGAGAGGAGGAAGGATGAGGGATCAGAGAGGAGGAAGGACGAGGGATCAGAGAGGAGGAAGGATGAGGGATCAGAGAGGAGGAAGGATGAGGGATCAGAGAGGAGGAAGGATGAGGGATCAGAGAGGAGGAAGGATGAGGGATCAGAGAGGAGGAAGGATGAGGGATCAGAGAGGAGGAAGGATGAGGGATAAGAGAGGAGGAAGGATGAGGGATCAGAGAGGAGGAAGGATGAGGGATCAGAGAGGAGGAAGGATGAGGGATCAGAGAGGAGGAAGGATGAGGGATCAGAGAGGAGGAAGGATGAGGGATCAGAGAGGAGGAAGGATGAGGGATCAGAGAGGAGGAAGGATGAGGGATCAGAGAGGAGGAAGGATGAGGGATAAGAGAGGAGGAAGGATGAGGGATCAGAGAGGAGGAAGGATGAGGGATCAGAGAGGAGGAAGGATCAGGGATCAGAGAGGAGGAAGGATGAGGGATCAGAGAGGAGGAGGAGTAGCAGGAGTAGAAAGAGGAGGAGGAGGAGAGGGAGGAGGAGGAGGAGGGAGGAGGAGGAGAGGGAGGAGGAGGAGAGGGAGGAGGAGGTGGCAAAGAAGAAGAAGACGAATTAGGAAGAGGTGGAGTAGGAGATGCAAAAGAAGCTTACCTTGATGAGACAAGAGTTTGTGACAAGCTGTTTATGATCAACAACATCCACCAGAGGTTCTGAGATGGCTATGTCACGGATACAGCTCATATCAAATCCATATACGTTGTCCCACCCTAGATAAAGACAAAATAGTGAAAAGATTAAAGACCCTATCCGATGAAAACTACAGCTGAATGATTTTAGAACACAAATATAAAGGAATAAAAAGTATTTACCCTTTCATTATTGCACAAAAGCAAATTAAAACTCATTTTCCGCACCCCTCCAAATTATGGGTCAACAGGGGTCAAATTTGCCGAAGTTACAGTGATGACATAACATGTGGACCCGATCGGTACACCTATATAGCTGAGGTGATGAGGCGTGCTTCATTAATGCAAAGTCATTGTGAATATGCGTACTCTACATAAGATGATGTCATCAAGTCGATAGCAAGTTTTTAGGTTGACAACTTCCGATTTTCAAAACTTTAGATTTTGAGTTTTCAGAGAGATGATACTCCTCTGACAGACACTAACATGGCATATAATTGATATTATTGTAATCTATGGCTCATAAGCTTTCAGTTAGGATATGGTCTTTAAAGATAAACAACATATTGATTTGATTTGATTGATTGATTCGATTAATTCAAATACTGTTTGAGTTCTTGTGATAGTCTTTCATGGAATTATTGTATCGATTGTTTCCTACTTACCTAGAAGATGATGCCTATTTCTACACATAATACCAAATGCATCTTGATATTACTTATTACATGGTTTACATGTGCATCCCACTTCAGATTACGTTCAATATAAATTGCAAGGAAATATCATTCATATTAGTCAGGAGAGTAGAATCTATTAAAGAAAGGAGTTATAGTGTCGGGAGAATCTGATACATATATTTTCTACTCTCATTATAGAGGTGTCGTGGTTGAGTGGATACGTCACTGGACTGTGGATCACAAGGTCCGCGGTTCGAGTCCTGCTGCGGCACTAATGTCCTTTGGCAAGACATTGATCTACATTTGCCACACTCAACCCAGGTGATGTAAATGGGTACCTGGCAGGAATTGATTCCTTGAAATGCTAGTGCGCCGTAATGGCAGCCATGCTAAAGCAAGGGTAATAATCGGGAGCGCCAGGAGTGTCATGTCCGACAGATGTGAGTGCTATACAAGAACCCAACATTATTATTATTAAAGTAACATGTATTAAATAATATATTTATAACCCCAACTACATCACATAGACATTATCAATTCAGCCAATTTGAAGAGCCCATACCTATAGTAATTGCAACTTTTAAAAATTTGTAACTTTCTCATTTTTTTGTCTGATTTCATTCAAACTTTCACCAGCATGCTTCTCTGATTTTTCTGCTTTATTCTAGACAAGTTTGCTATCAAGGTTGGATTTCCCTTTAAAGTAACATGTATTAAACAATATATTTATAACCCAAACATCCCCCCTCCTCCTTTGGCAGTTTTTTGTTAAAAGGTAGTGCACTGTGTCATGTGGGGGGGGGGCATTAAAAACAAACACAAATACAAACACAAGAACAAAAGAAACTTACAGTTGATCTTCTCATCCTTGTACTGCCTATCCTCAATGGCTGTTACATGTAACGTAGCTCTGTCAGGGAAGATCAAACCATCCTCTTTCTGCAAAGAAGAAATGATCATAAAATAACCAACTTTGAGAAAATCATACTCGGAACATTTAAATGTCATATAATAGTGTGCAAAATCATGATTATATCATTAAAGGCTGGTCAGAACATTGGTATACAAACAATTCATGCTTGTGATTGCATTAGTGAATATTATTATTGCTATTGTCCAGGTCTGATTTATGAGCCCTTTAGGCAAAGCAAAACTTATTTGAATTTTTTGTACAGGCTTTTAGGAAAAATGGGGGAGGGGGAGAGAGAGAGAGAGAGAGGAGGAGGAGGAGGAGGAGGAGGAGGAGGAGGAGGAGGAAGAAGAGGAAGAAGAGGAGGAGTAGGAGCAGGAGGAGGAGGAGAAAGAAGAAGAGTAGGAAGAAATCTACTTACGTTGAGCCATTTATCTCTAGCGAAGAGAACTGTGTTCAGCATGGATTCATAGAAGAGACAGTAGCCCATCCATTCACTGATGATGATATCAACCTTCTCTGAAGGAAGAGTGACTTCTTCTACTTTACCCCTTACAATCTCTATCACTGTAAGAAAGACATAAACAGATGATATTATCAACCTTGTCTACCGGTAGAGTGACTTCTTCTACTTTACCCCTTACAATCTCA
This sequence comes from Mesocentrotus franciscanus, assembly GCA_037976565.1. NCBI lineage: Eukaryota > Metazoa > Echinodermata > Echinoidea > Camarodonta > Strongylocentrotidae > Mesocentrotus > Mesocentrotus franciscanus. Next base: position 1,478,621 of record CP137684.1, on the reverse strand, counting down.
ATCACTGTAAGAAAGACATAAACAGATGATATTGTCAACCTTGTCTACCGGTATAGTGACTTCTTCTACTTTACCCCTTACAATCTCTATCACTGTAAGAAAGACATAAACAGATGATATTATCAACCTTGTCTACCGGTAGAGTGACTTCTTCTACTTTACCCCTTACAATCTCTATCACTGTAAGAAAGACATAAACAGATGATATTATCAACCTTGTCTACCGGTATAGTGACTTCTTCTACTTTACCCCTTACAATCTCTATCACTGTAAGAAAGACATAAACAGATGATATTATCCACCTTGTCTACCGGTAGAGTGACCTCTTCTACTTTACCCCTTACAATCTCTATCACTGTAAGAAAGACATAAACAGATGATATTATCAACCTTGTCTACCGGTAGAGTGACTTCTTCTACTTTACCCCTTACAATCTCAATCACTGTAAGAAAGACATAAACAGATGATATTGTCAACCTTGTCTACCGGTATAGTGACTTCTTCTACTTTACCCCTTACAATCTCTATCACTGTAAGAAAGACATAAACAGATGATATTATCAACCTTGTCTACCGGTAGAGTGACTTCTTCTACTTTACCCCTTACAATCTCAATCACTGTAAGAAAGACATAAACAGATGATATTATCAACCTTGTCTACCGGTAGAGTGACTTCTTCTACTTTACCCCTTACAATCTCAATCACTGTAAGAAAGACATAAACAGATGATATTATCAACCTTGTCTACCGGTAGAGTGACCTCTTCTACTTTACCCTTACAATCTCTATCACTGTAAGAAAGACATAAACAGATGATATTATCAACCTTGTCTACCGGTAGAGTGACTTCTTCTACTTTACCCCTTACAATCTCTATCACTGTAAGAAAGACATAAACAGATGATATTATCAACCTTGTCTACCGGTAGAGTGACTTCTTCTACTTTACCCCTTACAATCTCTATCACTGTAAGAAAGACATAAACAGATGATATTATCAACCTTGTCTACCGGTAGAGTGACTTCTTCTACTTTACCCCTTACAATCTCTATCACTGTAAGAAAGACATAAACAGATGATATTATCAACCTTGTCTACCGGTAGAGTGACTTCTTCTACTTTACCCCTTACAATCTCTATCACTGTAAGAAAGACATAAACAGATGATATTATCCACCTTGTCTACCGGTAGAGTGACCTCTTCTACTTTACCCCTTACAATCTCTATCACTGTAAGAAAGACATAAACAGATGATATTATCAACCTTGTCTACCGGTAGAGTGACTTCTTCTACTTTACCCCTTACAATCTCAATCACTGTAAGAAAGACATAAACAGATGATATTGTCAACCTTGTCTACCGGTATAGTGACTTCTTCTACTTTACCCCTTACAATCTCTATCACTGTAAGAAAGACATAAACAGATGATATTATCAACCTTGTCTACCGGTAGAGTGACTTCTTCTACTTTACCCCTTACAATCTCTATCACTGTAAGAAAGACATAAACAGATGATATTATCAACCTTGTCTACCGGTATAGTGACTTCTTCTACTTTACCCCTTACAATCTCTATCACTGTAAGAAAGACATAAACAGATGATATTATCCACCTTGTCTACCGGTAGAGTGACCTCTTCTACTTTACCCCTTACAATCTCTATCACTGTAAGAAAGACATAAACAGATGATATTATCAACCTTGTCTACCGGTAGAGTGACTTCTTCTACTTTACCCCTTACAATCTCAATCACTGTAAGAAAGACATAAACAGATGATATTATCAACCTTGTCTACCGGTATAGTGACTTCTTCTACTTTACCCCTTACAATCTCTATCACTGTAAGAAAGACATAAACAGATGATATTATCAACCTTGTCTACCGGTATAGTGACTTCTTCTACTTTACCCCTTACAATCTCTATCACTGTAAGAAAGACATAAACAGATGATATTATCAACCTTGTCTACCGGTATAGTGACTTCTTCTACTTTACCCCTTACAATCTCTATCACTGTAAGAAAGACATAAACAGATGATATTATCAACCTTGTCTACCGGTAGAGTGACTTCTTCTACTTTACCCTTACAATCTCAATCACTGTAAGAAAGACATAAACAGATTATATTATCAACCTTGTCTACCGGTAGAGTGACTTCTTCTACTTTACCCCTTACAATCTCAATCACTGTAAGAAAGACATAAACAGATGATATTATCAACCTTGTCTACCGGTAGAGTGACTTCTTCTACTTTACCCCTTACAATCTCAATCACTGTAAGAAAGACATAAACAGATGATATTATCAACCTTGTCTACCGGTAGAGTGACTTCTTCTACTTTACCCCTTACAATCTCAATCACTGTAAGAAAGACATAAACAGATGATATTATCAACCTTGTCTACCGGTAGAGTGACTTCTTCTACTTTACCCCTTACAATCTCTATCACTGTAAGAAAGACATAAACAGATGATATTATCAACCTTGTCTACCGGTATAGTGACTTCTTCTACTTTACCCCTTACAATCTCTATCACTGTAAGAAAGACATAAACAGATGATATTATCAACCTTGTCTACCGGTATAGTGACTTCTTCTACTTTACCCCTTACAATCTCAATCACTGTAAGAAAGACATAAACAGATGATATTATCAACCTTGTCTACCGGTATAGTGACTTCTTCTACTTTACCCCTTACAATCTCTATCACTGTAAGAAAGACATAAACAGATGATATTATCAACCTTGTCTACCGGTATAGTGACTTCTTCTACTTTACCCCTTACAATCTCTATCACTGTAAGAAAGACATAAACAGATGATATTATCAACCTTGTCTACCGGTATAGTGACTTCTTCTACTTTACCCTTACAATCTCTATCACTGTAAGAAAGACATAAACAGATGATATTATCAACCTTGTCTACCGGTATAGTGACCTCTTCTACTTTACCCCTTACAATCTCTATCACTGTAAGAAAGACATAAACAGATGATATTATCAACCTTGTCTACCGGTATAGTGACTTCTTCTACTTTACCCCTTACAATCTCAATCACTGTAAGAAAGACATAAAGAGAAGATATTATCCACCTTGTCTACCGGTATAGTGACTTCTTCTACTTTACCCCTTACAATCTCTATCACTGGAAGAAAGACATAAACAGAAGATATTATCAACCTTGTCTACCGGTAGAGTGACTTCTTCTACTTTACCCCTTACAATCTCTATCACTGTAAGAAAGACATAAACAGATGATATTATCAACCTTGTCTACCGGTAGAGTGACTTCTTCTACTTTACCCCTTACAATCTCAATCACTGTAATAAAGACATAAACAGAAGATATTATCAACCTTGTATACCGGTATAGTGACTTCTTCTACTTTACCCCTTACAATCTCTATCACTGGAAGAAAGACATAAACAGATGATATTATCAACCTTGTCTACCGGTAGAGTGACTTCTTCTACTTTACCCCTTACAATCTCTATCACTGGAAGAAAGACATAAACAGAAGATATTATCAACCTTGTCTACCGGTAGAGTGACTTCTTCTACTTTACCCCTTACAATCTCTATCACTGTAAGAAAGACATAAACAGATGATATTATCAACCTTGTCTACCGGTAGAGTGACTTCTTCTACTTTACCCCTTACAATCTCAATCACTGTAATAAAGACATAAACAGAAGATATTATCAACCTTGTATACCGGTATAGTGACTTCTTCTACTTTACCCCTTACAATCTCTATCACTGGAAGAAAGACATAAACAGATGATATTATCAACCTTGTCTACCGGTAGAGTGACTTCTTCTACTTTACCCCTTACAATCTCTATCACTGGAAGAAAGACATAAACAGAAGATATTATCAACCTTGTCTACCGGTAGAGTGACTTCTTCTACTTTACCCCTTACAATCTCTATCACTGTAAGAAAGACATAAACAGATGATATTATCAACCTTGTCTACCGGTAGAGTGACTTCTTCTACTTTACCCCTTACAATCTCGATCACTGTAATAAAGACATAAACAGAAGATATTATCAACCTTGTATACCGGTATAGTGACTTCTTCTACTTTACCCCTTACAATCTCTATCACTGGAAGAAAGACATAAACAGATGATATTATCAACCTTGTCTACCGGTAGAGTGACTTCTTCTACTTTACCCCTTACAATCTCTATCACTGTAAGAAAGACATAAACAGAAGATATTATCAACCTTGTCTACCGGTAGAGTGACTTCTTCTACTTTACCCCTTACAATCTCAATCACTGTAATAAAGACATAAACAGAAGATATTATCAACCTTGTCTACCAGTAGAGTGACCTCTCCTAATTTACCCCTTACAATCTCTACCACTGGAAGAGAGACAAAAATGTAAGACCTTAATAACCGCAGCAGGAACTTACCATGATCCAATTTATTTGCCTTGATAATTTTCTCTGCATGGTCAACTATACTTGAGCATTCAATCTGAAGGAAAAAAGAGAATTAGACAAAGATATATTAAACCTTGTTCATACATGAAGTGGTTGACCTCTGCAGCAACTATTTCACATGTAAATGAAGGATGAGTGGGAAGATGTAACTAGCCCCTCACATATACTCTGCAATTGTTGCTGATTTATGAACAATTTCTGATGCAGGCTATGCTCACAGGTCATTCTATTCAACATTAGAGCTACACCAAATACCTTACCCTAACCCAGAGCTCCACACAAACTCTGTTTTTGTTGGGGATACGTAGTTGAATTTTGGGCCTATATGCATTGAGCCCTTTCAGTAGATATTCTGAAAGTTTGGGGGTCTGTACTTCCATTTTGGACGCACATGTTAGTGCGGAGTCCTGCCTAACCTAAAAGCCAATAGTAACCCTAACCTCAACCCTCACCTTTGATGAATAAAACCAGGAAAAGATGTCACCAGAGTAAATGTCAAATCACTACATTATGTGAACAGACTACAAATTCCTTTACACAAAATCAACCGTTCAGGCCACGAGTGATGCTTTTCCACTCGTCCTTCCTGACGGATTTAGGGTGAAGGGCAAAACTAATCCATGCCTCATCACATTCCCTTAAAACCCATGTGGCATTTTTCTAATTTGCAACCCAAAACTTCCCCCAAAGTCTTTTTGACCCAAATGGAACCTGAAACATGTGATAACATTTCGTTTCCTTTTTCTTTTTTGTCAGAAATTGTTCTAAACAGTGCAGCCCCCCATTCTTTTTACAAAACCCTGGCTCTACCCCAGCTTACCCCGATGACTTTAGCAGCGCCAGCTTTGGCAGCAAACATACAGAGGATTCCAGTCCCACAGCCGATATCAAGCACTGTCTTCCCTTTGAACAGGTGTCTGTTGTGATACATGGCGTTGCGATAGGTTAACGTCCTCACCTCATCCTTTAACATTTCCTGTAAAACAATAACAATAACAAAAATACATATAATTATAAAAATAATAAAACAGCAACAAGTGTCATGACTTGAACATTTGTGGGGAGGTGATAGCCCCCAAAAAAAAAAATTAATGAAGAAAAAAAATACTTGTATATCTTCGGAGAACATGAATTCACTCTGAAGAAAGAAAAAAACAGGATGGGATACTTGAATGGTATGGAGTTGAGAATCATCATGGAAACAGATAAAGACTGAACATAGACTAATGTGTGTAACTCTGTATGTATGTATGCTGATGATAAGCGCTATTTATATTTTATAGAGGCAAGTGGCAGATCCTGCTAGCTGATATCAGGACACCGGTTCCTGATCGGTGCAAGGCCGTCGGGACCCGGTTTATAAAAACCCTGACATGACTCAAGCCTAAAATATACACAGCAGAAAACATTTGAGATTGTTCCTCTTTGAAGGAGAGCATCGACTTACCTCGTGGATACCGAAATGAGCGTAAGAATCAAAGTAGTAGTCTTTAGACGTCATGTCTGCTGTCTTGACTTTCTTATCTGTGTGTCCATCACCCTGTCCCACATCTCCATTCACCGGTACTACAGCTGCTTGTGTCTAGCAAATGAAAATAAAAATCACATGAACAAAGGGTACTCATTATGATATTGAAAGTAGAGGCGTCATGGGATATATTTTTGGACTGTGGATCACATGGTTTGCGGTTTAAGTCCTGCCATGGAACTAATGTCCTTTAGCAAGATATTAACCTACATTTGCCACTCTCCACCCAGGTGTTAAATGTGTAGTGTTCAGAAGGAAACATTAACAAAATGACATGGATGAAGGTTACCAACCAAAAAATTACTTTTTTTTTACGGGGGCTCTTTTCAGATTTTCCCTTAAAAAAATAGGCCCCTTAATAATTTTGCGGTGGCTATTTTGGAGCTAAGGGGGGCATTTTTTTAAAGGTATTTTTTTTTTTAAACATGAAATTACCCTATTATAACTTCCAAGCAGAGGCAAACATACAAATGTAACATACATAGATTATGTCATGTAGAGTATTGCAGACATTCAGATACCGTACCCATACCCACGATTTATTCACTTTGTGTTAAACATGTGGTTTACTGTGTGATTTACATATACATGTAAATAAAACTTGTTAAAAATAAAAGGAGCATTTTGTTCAACTGTTCGGTTTTCATATCATAACAAAATATTATCACTGACACGCAGGCTAGGAATTAATTTATTTATTGGGGCTACTTTTCCCATTGTCTCAAAAAGTGGGGCTACTCTTGAAAAAGGGGGCTACTTTCTTAAAGCCATATTGTAAACTGTAACAATCTGTTGTGTTTTTCCTTAGCCATCATACTGCTAGCGACCAAATTGGTACGTAATATGTTATTTAGTCTTTATTTTCTGTCCAAAATTTGTATCATGATTCATGGACAATGCAATCCCATTAAAAAAGAAATGTAATTCCGTTTAAAATTGTGTTATTTATAACTTAAACCATTAAATGTCAGTGAATATTTTTACTGTTGTCCCACATACCGATGTAGATCTATTTGTTATAACGAAACATGCAAAATCATTGCCGGATTTTTTTCCCGTATAGGGTCTAGATTCTAATTCTAAAGCCAAGGCAAAGGCCAAAGCTAGATCTAGTTTCATTTCGTAGACAGAAATTGATGGCATCGTATATAAATAATATAATTTAATTCAACAGTTGTAAGACAAAATCTGAGGTATATGACCATCATTTATATACTTATTTACGGGTTTTTTATAACAAAATTCAATTTGTGTCTACGAAACTAGCTTTATACCGATTAATACGGGAAGAAATCTGGCATTGATTTTACATGTTTCGTTATAACAAATATATCGGTATGTGGGACAACAGTAAAAATATTCACTAACATTTAATGGTTTTAAGTTATAAATAACACAATTTTAAACAGAATCACATTTTAAAAATGGGATTGCATTGTCCATGATAACAATTCAGGTCAGAAAACAGACTAAATAAACATATTACGTACCAATGTGGTCGCTAGCAGTTCAGCACTGACGGACGGTAAATACTTATTTGCTTCATACTACTACTAGCAGCATGTGCGCTGGAGCTGCGCGCGCCTTCTATTTCTGTGTATTGTGGATACAGTAGTGTACTGGTACGGTATGCATAAGGTGCAGGAAACGTACTCTGTATTTCCATCGGAAGCCGGGCCGGGAGCTTAGGGGGATACCGCGGTGTATAGATCTATACCTACAGTAGGTACAACCACCGATTCGCTGCAATCACAAAACTTGTTTAAATGTTGATGGAAGTTTCTAGTTTTAGAGTTTGTAGTTTGAACGGAGATTTCACTTAGACACATCAATAAATTAATTTATTAATTCCTAGGGAATATCATTTTATGGCGGGGCGATTTTTCAACATATATGGATTTGTTTTTCGCCCTCGTCTTGATGTTTACCGTGGCGGTTTTAGAGGTTTAGAGGGCGAATCGCCCGTCGCCACCGTGTATTTTTTTCGTTGAAGGTTACTCAATTTTTAGAGGAGACACGATGGCTCAGTGGTAGAGCAGTGGTCTCGTAACCGGGAGGTACGGGTTTGAAACCCAAGTCGATGTGCTAGTGCCCTTTGGTAAGGCGTTAATCCTCATTACCAAGTCCCTTGGGGAGGACTTAAAGTAGTCGTCTCCTGGTTGCTTACTTACATACACATGCATTTTAGCAGTCAGGTAAAACAAACAATCGAACCAAACCATTATGAGATTGAACATAGAGGTGTCATGGTCTTGTGGAAACGGTTGATCACATGGTTCCCGGTTAGAGTCCTGCCATGGCACTAATGTCCTTTGTCAAGGTATTAATCTACATTTGCCACTCTCTACCCAGGTGTTAAATGAGTACCGTTCCATAGCAATTCCTTAAATGCTGTGAGCACCAAAATTTTGACCTAGGCTAGTCCTTAAGTTCACTTTTTTCGTAACTTATTTTTCTTAACTTAGCAAAGTCTTAAGACTTCGAAGTAGGAACGTTCATGCGGCACTAGATGGCGCCTCACCCGTGTACAGAAATCTGAATGGCCTTCTTGCGGTGAGTCGGCACAGCCCACAGCTTGGATATGGCAAGGTGAAAGAATATATATTTTTAATAATGTTATCCAGTCTTACCCCTAACCATCCTATGTTTAATGTAAGTAAAAATAACATGCGAGTGTAAGAAGAGAAACATCGGGCCCATTACCAATAAAACTTTCTTAAAATTAGCCCAGAAATAACAACCAAATGGAAACAATTTCGAGATCTTTTTCCTGCAAATCTACCAAGATTCTGGAGTGTAAAAAAATGGCCACTACTACCCGTAATACAAATCGATTTTCAAAAAATTCAGGTGTTCAGCTGCGTGTCGCAGCGCAAATTTTCTTCACTGATTCAAAATTACCCTTCAAATTTGTTTTTGCAGCAAATTTGATACTACATGTACATGTAGGTCAGCAAGTGCTCCCCATTCCTTGCATGTTGAAAGTTAGGTCATACATAGATTGCCTTGACTCGCGCATGAACAAATGGCTCGGAGGATTGAGAAAACAAAATGTCAAATGGAGAAAATAAACAAGCATTTGTATAGTCATTAGAGATAGACTGAGGTTCGTTTGTTGGTCTAATTTATTATATTATCTCAAGTAGAATTTAGAATTCTCTCACTGACAAGTTAAGAACGCTTACGTAGCTATTTTCATTTTGCCAGCAGCCGATCTGTGTTGTTTTGGCAAAAAGCTAGCCTGTTACCTTCCCAGTTCCCACCGCGAACCTTTCGAGCCCGGTAATTTTGCGCGCAGTGGATCTGCCGCTGGTGCAGTAGCCTTGTTGGCAAACTGCCAGCCCGCTAGCTTCCCACCACAAACCATTCGTGTTCCACGGAGAGTGTGGCAGAAGATTTGTTTGCGAGGTACATTTTCGGTTTTGAGAACGCATATTACGCACCTGTGCGCGTCATCCATCAGCTGTCAAAAGAAAATTGAGAATGAGGACGAATTTTTTACATGCATTTTTTGTACAAATATCTGGTCAGTTTTCCTCTTATTTCTTTGGTTATTTAGCACCTAAAAAGAAAATTTCTTCAAATTCCTGATGACATGACGTGGTTCAGACTAAAGTAATAGTAATTCAATTGTCTGATGCGTTTTCAAATTCAAAGTCAATATTGTGGATATTTTTGTATGAATTTGCCTAGACAGAAATAACCGTCTGGTATGGGTCATTCTTTAATAAAACTGACATTTGTTGACATTCCCCATACACAGACGGTAACCAATACGGCTCGCAACGGGGGGAGAGATTGAGCCGGTTGTGCAGCACTTGTTACCCCAAACTTTCTCCCACGATTTTCCTTATTTAGATCTAATTTTCTGATTTATAAATCAGATAGAAATCAAATTTGTATTTTTTTCTCCTATGTACAGTTGTATAAGTTTTATTACCTATTTCTAAATGCGAAATTTACGGACTTACGTATATGAATTATCCAATTGTTTATCTCAGAACCATGAAACGGCATTCGAACTGGTAATCTATGACATGACCCGCCGATATATTTCGGGTCAACCGACCAAAACAAGCCCAATGGCCAATCAGAGCACGTGTTTGATATTGGACTTATGAATATTCAAACATCACCGGCTCAAGCCGGGCTGACTCATACGTAGCTATTGGACGTTCGAAAAGAAAAAATGAATATTCATCAACTCAAACCAAGATGGCTGACAACAAATCATGTTGACTACAAGACTTTCTCGGATTAATCATTAATTTAGGATCTAAATGAGCAAGCTATCGTAAGTCAAAGTATATATTTCCGGGTTATTTATTATTTGTTATAATACTCAGTGTAATATTGCAGCCAAAATGAATATGTGAAGACGTAAAAAGTGAAAAACTCGTTGCATATCTCATTCATCGCGGTCCGGCCGAACCGAACCATTCGTTCCGCACACTACCCCATACGCCGTACTTCAGTCTATGTATAGAGGCGGTCAGAGGAGCCAGATGCAATCTCAGCGGAACAACCGTCGATATCAGAGACTGAAGCTTTCGGTCTAGAATTTGCCTAGATCTAGATCTAGGCTATCTAGACTACTTAAAAGCCTTAGAATATCTTGCTTTTTACCTGTCTCACATACACTTTGGTGGGGAATCGTATAGATTAATAGCTAAGATACAATAATTCTCAAAGAATAACTAAAGCTATGTATAACTTGGGGGGTCAGGTTCTATGGAATACTAGACCGAAAGCTTCAGTCTCTGATATCGACGGTTGTTACGCTGAGATTGCATCTGGCTCCTCTGACCGCCTCTATACATAGACTGAAGTACTGCGTATGCAGTAGTGTGCGGAACGAAAGGTTCGGTTCGGCCGGACCACGATGAATGAGATATGCAACGAGTTTTTCACTCTTTACGTCTTCATATATCCACTTTGGCTGAAATATTACACTGAATCTAAATAGCCATAAGAAATGACCCGGAAATATATACTTTGACTTACGATAGCTTGCTCATTTAGATCCTAAATTAATGATTAATCCGAGAAAGTCTTGTAGTCAACAGGCCTTAAATTAATCGACGGCCATCGACGGCCAGGCCGTCGATGCCCCTATGACTGGCCGCGATGCCCTCCAAAAAAAAGATAACTTCACGGCCAAAAAGGCCTTGCCCTTTTTCAAACTGGCCGACGTGCCTTTTTTCAAACTGGACGTGCCCTTTTTCAAACTGGCAGTGCCCTTTTTGAAATTTATCCCGGCCGGCTACTATAATACGTCTGATTTGTTTCATCTATCTTCGATTTTTAAGTCTAAAATGCGTCACCGTAAACATTCGCTGTCGAGTAGCAATAAACTAGAACTCGATCGCTCGTTGTTTGTGTTTGTGTATTTTGCTTGGTACGTCTGCCTGGTATGATCGTACGTAAATGTGTCATGTGATTGAGGGCACGTGTGGTCGTATGTACTGTGTATAGCGTGCATGGTCTAAATTCGTGATTGTGTAGTGAACTAATCGAAATGAATATTCGTAACTGTTACAGTTAGAAATAAACAAAACACTCAGTAAAGATAAATATTACGGCAAACTGGTACCTTGTTTGAGAAACTATTCCTATATAAATCCAAGAACTATCACAGAAGTTTAGGTTTGAACATAAATCGACCCCAAAACGTTTGAAATTTTCCGTCATAGTTGGGATCGGAGACTGAGCTGCGCTGTTCGCTCATGTAATATAATTATCATCTCGATCCTCCGCGCACCGTATGTATATATATACCGTATTCACCCTTCCCGGGTCGATTTCACTATTAAAGTCAAAACGCATCCATATCCATATCCCCAACCCTGATCGTAGCACTCGCAAAGGCCGAATCTTAGTGCGTCACCAGTTTGCTACGTATATGCGCCGATGTGTTTTGACTTGTGAAATCGTCCCCAGCAGCACGTGGCGCTCAAGTGTTGTGCATAAATTAATTTGCACTCTAACTATTGGTTACTCAGGAAATGCGCATCGCCCAATTATGGGCATAACCCTTACCCGCATTGCTTGTGCTGGAAATAAGTGAATTGGACGTAGTGTCCCATGGCCATGTTGGTAAACAAAACAAAAAGAGGAAACGGGTCAGGGGGAGGGGCGCGGAGGCTTCAAATGATCCAGAATTGGGTGCAGTATCGGGGGTATTCACTAACATTTAAATCAATTCTGAAAAGCTGTACACAAATCTTATTCTTTAAAAGTAAGCTGATATTAATTTTTATCTCATTTGGAATTGAATTTAGCCCTTGTGAAACCCGGGTCCGACTGTCATTGTTGTTGAGGGGATATGAAGGACATTAAATTCGGATCTACTCCTGAACTCGTGAGGTACATGTAATGTCCAAACCCAAACAAAAGCAAAACAACATAGGGCCTCTGTTACATAACTGTCGTAAATTAAGTTGCATGACAGGAGAAGCCTTGGGTCTGGCATGATTGATGATTCCCCTACCCAACCCGACATTTTTTTTCTTCTTTCTTATTTCTGCATAGCTACTACGTTATTGCTTCAGCCATCTAGCCGATTTCTAATTGTATCGTTTATTATGGCTCTTAACATACATGATAGTTGATTGTTTTATTTTCTCAATTTATCACGCCTAAATAAACTTCACGATTATTTAATATGCCAAGAAAAAAATCGTATGAAAAAAAAAAGAGATGAGGAGCTGGTTAAAAATTGCAAAGCAGTGCAAGTTTCTGGAATGTTTCATGAACAAGAGGTTAGTCTAATTAGTCATTGCTTTTTAAGTCATTGGCATTGAATCAGAGATTGTGTTTACGAATGGAGTGAAAAGTGTTCAAGCAGTGTCATGTTGGCGCTGGCGCTTGCACATAGCAGTACAGTATTGATTAAATTTTTTTTTAATTAATAATAATTTGCGGTATATAAATATCTCATTATTATTATTAAAATGGTTTTAAAATGTAGCCAATGAGAAGCGTCGAAATGGACTCTCAGTGGCGAATGCAGTATCAATTTTACCATATAAATAAAGAAATAAATACATATTATAGTATTCTAATTTATTTATTAAGGAAAATTAGAATTTTACTATTTACTCCATTAAAAATAAACATTTATAATAACAGCAATCGAACGAGCCTGGGCTGCTATCTCTGTGTATTACGTATACATCGGTAAATTCAAGATGGCAGCTTTCATGAATCGTAACATTTATAGACAACAACCGTCTCGGCAAATCTTTAAAAATATCATTTATTTTCAAATTGAAAACATGATTTTTGTAAAACTGCAAATAAAACACGATTAAAGACGGAAATATGAATGTAAGTACTACTTTTCTTCACAAATAGTTACGTTTAAGGCAGTTTTTATGTGAAATACGTGCCGGTCGGAAGGAAGCAGTGATTTTCATCAGGGTGTTGGGCAGAAGTCCTCCATGCTGGTCGGGCCGGCCCGCCCCCAGCGCCGACCACCGTGGCTATTACCAAACCCGAACCGAACCAAGCTCGGGTAAAAATTGCCGAACTCTGCCGAACCCGAACATGGCTCCTGACTTACAGCACTACATGTACTTCAGTGGAAGGAAGCTCATCCCTCCCATGCATTCCCGACATAACAATACATGTGGTTCTGATTTATTTATCAAGATATCTATCACTAAATATTCAATTATATTTTGAGATAATAACAGTCAGTGTCAGTCACAATATTGATTGAAAGTTTTGAACCCAATTTATTAAATAAAATTATACTAGTTATAGTAGGACTAGCAGGCCCGTAGCCAAGGGGCACGTGCATTTTTTTGGGGGCACCCCAATTTTCTTCTTTTTTTCCAAGATCAGACACCCCTCCTCATCATAGACCCCTCCCCAGGACGTCGATCAATTACATGTATGTGCCCCCAAAAAAAAAACATCAAACTCTGGCTACGGCCCTGGATAGAGGCTGGTGCTAAAAGTCTGAGTCATGGGACATTAAACCCGCACAATTTATGTCATAATTATATAAAATACACATGACATCTAAAAAAAAAAAAAAAATTTAAGTATGTGCAAAAAATTTTTTTGGCCTCGATGCCCTTTTTGTAAAAATATTTTGGCCTTGGTGCCCTTCGTAGTGGCCTTGGTGCCCTTCAAAATATGAGGTACTTTAAGGCCAAACTGGCCTTGCCCTAAAAATGACGAAATTTAAGGCCTGAGTCAACATGATTTGTTGTCAGACATCTTGGTTTGAGTTGATGAATATTCATTTTTTCTTTTCGAACGTCCAATAGCTACGTATGAGTCAGCCCGGCTTGAGCCGGTGATGTTTGAATATTCATAAGCCCAATATCAAACACGTGCTCTGATTGGCCATTGGGCTTGTTTTGGTCGGTTGACCCGAAATATATCGGGCGGGTCATGTCATAGATTACCAGTTCGAATGCATGAACGTACCGTTTCCTTGGTTCTGAGATTAAAAATGGATAACTCATATACGTAAGTCCGTAAATTTCGCATTTGCAAATAGGTAATAAAACTTTGAGAACTGTACATAGGAGAACAAAAATACATAGTATTTTTGTATCTGATTTATAAATCAGAAAATTAGATCTAAATAAGGAAAATCGTGGAGAAAGTTTCGGGTAACAAGTGCTGCACAATCGGCTCAATCTCTCCCCCCGTTGCGAGCCGTATTGGTTACCGTCTGTGTATGGGGAATGTCAACAAATGTCAGTTTTATTAAAGAATGACCCATACCAGACGGTTACTTCTGTCTAATGGAATACATACACTCAAGTCTCAAGCTCACCGGCCGCACCGGCTCACTCAACACACGCTCACATGTCATCAAAGCTGCACGACATGCACATGCATTGCCGACATGCATTGCATGCTAACACGCGCACAACAAAGGAATACCATGAACCACATATTGAAATTCGCGTGGTGACGCGAGAAGAAAAGCAACCCACATTTTAGAATAAACTACACATCTCAATAAAATGAATTTCAAACACACAACAACTTTCCGAAAATGTTCAGAGTCAATCCGTTACTACATACCTCCATCTGTTCTGACATTCTTTAGTTTATACGGATAAGATTTTGGCAGTCAATGACAATGAATGAATGAATCAAGCACAAATTAAACATGTGCGTAATAAATGAAATGTCATTTAAAAAAGCGCCCTCTACGTCATCGATCGCCGCGACGACGAGAATACAGTACTAGTACTTTAGTAGTTTTTTTTTTTTTAATTCCTTGAAGCCGTTTGTAACTTTGTATAGCTTCATTTTCAAGAGATAAGTATCGGCGTAGCCAAAGTTTGGCCAAGAAGCACGTTCCCACCCCCAGTGGCGGATCCAGGGGCCGGCCCCCCCCCCCCTAGAAAAAAAACAGGTAAAAACACCCTTTTTTGAAAAAAAAAGAAGTTGGGCCCCCTCCCCTGGCGCCCAAGGGGGTGGCGGTGGAAAAAAATTAACCCTTCCCGTAGGAAAAATTTTTTCGGGTGCCAAAAAAAAATTTGTGCTCACTACCCCTGGCGCCCAAGGGGTGGTGGAAAAATTACCCTTCCCGGAGGGAAAAAAAATTTTCGGGTGCCAATTTTTTTTTTTTTTTTGCTCACTACCCCTCCCCACCACTGAGCGAAAAATCGACCACGATTTTCAAATTTTCGCACGAAGTGGGCCCCTTTATAGGCCCCCTCCCTTGCCGACGGCTGGATCCGCCCCTGCACCCCCCCCCCTACGATTCCAGGTGCCCGCAGCCCACTAACAAAAAAAATAATAGTAATGCTACAACAACAAAAATGAAAATTATTAGTATAACACTGCATGATCTGTCATGATCAAAATCAAAATGAAATATTTTGCTCGACCACTACGCTCCCTCGCATAATCCCTAAAAAATAATATTCCGGTCCCCCCATCTCGCTACATTTTTTGTTCTTTCTTTTAGAGCGAATTACTTTATTCTGTATTCGCTCTCTACTTATACAGCGAGGTGAAGTGAAAAAAGTGTCATATCATAAATAAATCTTTTGAAGTTGATGATTATCTTATTGTCCATCTTTTAGTAATTGAACTCATTCGCTTTTTAAAGATCTAGGGCCTATTAGAAAATGCCGCTTTTTAAAGAATAAGAATTAAAACATTATTGATATGTTTTTGTTCCCGTTCTCCTAAATCACGCATTTAATCTAAAAGCAGTTCCTGTTGCTTTGTCTATTCGTTAGAAAGCAACCTTTCTTTTCTTTTTGTTCATTAAAAAAAGAGCTCTAGAGTTTGTAGCATTTTAAAGATTAAGAAGTAACACACACAATGGCCATGCGATTGTTGACAATTTTTTCCCCTTTTAGCTTAATTCACAATTGCTTAATCTCGTATATGTTTACAGTTTTACACTCCTAGAAGCAATATTGATCACGATTATTTAATGGAATATCACTCTTTTTTTCGCAGTGGAAGTAAACATAAGTCTGGAATAATAATTGAAGCAACTATTTTTTCCAGAGGGGGTACAGTATAAAGAATTAATAAATCACGATAGTCATGTTGAATTTATCGAATTCATCTGGATAAAGTTTCATTTTCAATCATTATCAAGTACAGATTAAAACAAATAATTAAATCATAATTTTCAAAATGCCTATCCTGCTTTAAATACCGACCATAATTGTTTTTGTTCTCTCGTTCTAAAATCACGTACTTGTTAATAATCTCGACACTGCTGTTCTTTTTCTCTCTGTTAAGTGACTGAGCGAACTTTCTTATATATTTTGTAATTGTATTGATTAAACAGTGAAATGAAGTAAATACATGCAGAATCATTAATGAATATATCTTTGTTTGACGATTATCTTTTCTCCGCCCTTATTAAGTTTATAATTGTGCAGGTGCTGCCTATTTATGCACTCTTTCTTTACGCTTTAAAAAGTAATATACTAACACGCCCTGGTCAGACGATTATTAATGTTTCTTTTTGATTATTTACATTTTGCCGTCATTCTAAAATCACGCATCAATTATCAATATCATATTTTGAGACAGTTCTTATATTCTCTCAATTTTTCTTTCCTTTCATCTCTCTTTTATCATCATGGTTACGAGCAAAGGGAAGAAAACAGAACCCTTGTTCAACGGTCATCCATTTTCTCCGCGCTATATATAAGCTTTTCAAAAGATCTATTCTGATTTTCGTTAAACACCCCCAAAGTGAAATAAAGTCAAGTATGATGAGAAACTCGATCCACATGTTACATTAAAATTAATCTTTTTTTCTCTCCTAAAAGGGGGATAAGGCTAAGGGGGGGGGGGGTGGCAATGTTGCAAAAAAAGTATCGAGGAGTCAGTTTGGGGAGGTCATCCCTATAAAAAAAGGTCTATATTTTTGTTTAGAGCATAAGCTGGCCCCGACAGTGAGAGTCCTATATGATGAACAAATCGATCCACACAATTAATAAATTCATATGATAGTTTGGCTGGAAGCCCGATCTTAAAAACAGAATCTTGATTTTCTTCTTCCAATTCGGCCAGTTATTAAATAATTATTGTTGTTGTTGAAGTACAGAAAAAGGGGTCTAAAGCACAAAATCATCAAAATGCCTATGGATATCTGAAAAATAAAAATAGAGGCCTATATAAAATTAGCGGGGGTAATTTTTCCCTAAAAAATATCGGGAGCTCTTGGGGGAAGGTCATCTTGACCCCGACAGCTAAGATAGCCTATAGATGTTTGCATGGATATTTCTTTCCTGGGGACCTATAATTTATAGTGACGATTTTTTTTTCCTTCTCCATTAACATATTATTAATGAATGAACTACAATACTTGGAATCCAGTCTGCATACTTTACTTGTTGATATGTCGCGCAAGCCTTTGGCAAGCTTGCCGAGAACAACCTTTGTTTATAAAGTATGCATACAATTTGAATATGATTTTAACCGGTCTGTTAAAGAAATGATAATAGTTAGGCTACTGAAAGAAAGTTTTTACGGGCAATGCTATTAGTTAGTTACTTTATTGAAGCTATTAAAACTTATCTTGAAATTAAGCGTAAAATCAGTAAATTAGCATTATTGTAAGTCTTTGACATCATCAGGAAGTGTTATCAAGTAGAAGCGAACTAGATCGAAGTAGTGAGGCAGAGTACTTTCCCAGCTAACACAAAACGTTATCATAACATTTTCAAAAGGTCTTACAAATGTCTTGAAAACAACATTTGTTAAAACTGTCATTATAACATTTATAAAACATTATTGATATTATGTTTAACATTATAAAAACATTTTAGTAATGTACCATGTCCGATGATTTTCGGATAATGTTTTAAAAACATCTTTTAAACATTATTGTAAAATGTTTTAAAAATATCTTACAAACGGCCGACATTTTATGTTTTTATAATATCATAAGAATGTTTTGAAGGAAGCAAAGAAACGTTTTCCCAACATCTTTTAAATGTTATTGATATGATATAAAAAGAACATTTTAAAAATGTTGTTAAAATATTGTAACCCCTACATTTAGACGTTGTACAAACGTCACAAAAATACATTTTAAATACGTTTTTATTAAAACATTTAAAAAAACATTTTTTGAATGTTTTTCTAAATGTTTAAAAGATCTTACAAACATTTCACATGTAATGTTTTCGTAATATCATAATAATGTTTTCAAAAAGGAAAGAAATGTTTTTCTTACATGTTTTAAATGTTATTGATATGATATTTAAAAAAACATTTTAAAAATGTTGTTAAAATATTGTATTCTTAACATTGAAACGTTTTACAAATGTCACAAGAATACATTTTAAATACATTTTTATCAAAACAATTAAAATAACATTTTTTGAACGTTTTTCAAAATGTTTTAAAAGATCTTACAAACATTCCAGATGTAATGTTTTCGTAATATCGTAAAAATATTTCAAAGAATAAAAGAAACGTTTTCAAACATCTTTTAAATGTTATTAATATGATATAAACAGAACATTTTAAAAATGTTGTTAAAATATTGTAACCCTTACATTTAGACGTTGTACAAACGTCACAAAAATACATTTTAAATACGTTTTTATTAAAACATTTAAAAAACATTTTTGAATGTTTTTCTAAATGTTTAAAAAAGATCTTACAAACATTTCACATGTAATGTTTTCGTAATATCATAATAATGTTTTCAAAAAGGAAAGAAATGTTTTTCTTACATGTTTTAAATGTTATTGATATGATATTTAAAAAAACATTTAAAAAATGTTGTTAAAATATTGTATTCTTAACATTGAAACGTTTTACAAATGTCACAAGAATACATTTTAAATACATTTTTATAAAAACAATTAAAATAACATTTTTTGAACGTTTTTCAAAATGTTTTAAAAAGATCTTACAAACATTCCAGATGTAATGTTTTCGTAATATCGTAAAAATGTTTCAAAGAATAAAAGAAACGTTTTTCAAACATCTTTTAAATGTTATTAATATGATATAAACAGAACATTTTAAAAATGTTGTTAAAATATTGTAACCCTTACATTTAGACGTTGTACAAACGTCACAAAAATACATTTTAAATACGTTTTTATTAAAACATTTAAAAAACATTTTTGAATGTTTTTCTAAATGTTTAAAAAAGATCTTACAAACATTTCACATGTAATGTTTTCGTAATATCATAATAATGTTTTCAAAAAGGAAAGAAATGTTTTTCTTACATGTTTTAAATGTTATAGATATGATATTAAAAAAAACATTTAAAAATGTTGTTAAAATATTGTATTCTTAACATTGAAACGTTTTACAAATGTCACAAGAATACATTTTAAATACATTTTTATCAAAACAATTAAAATAACATTTTTTGAACGTTTTTCAAAATGTTTTAAAAATCTTACAAACATTCCAGATGTAATGTTTTCGTAATATCGTAAAAATGTTTCAAAGAATAAAAGAAACGTTTTTCAAACATCTTTTAAATGTTATTAATATGATATAAACAGAACATTTTAAAAATGTTGTTAAAATATTGTAACCCTTACATTTAGACGTTGTACAAACGTCACAAAAATACATTTTAAATACGTTTTTATTAAAACATTTAAAAAACATTTTTGAATGTTTTTCTAAATGTTTAAAAAAGATCTTACAAACATTTCACATGTAATGTTTTCGTAATATCATAATAATGTTTTCAAAAAGGAAAGAAATGTTTTTCTTACATGTTTTAAATGTTATTGATATGATATTTAAAAAACATTTTAAAAATGTTGTTAAAATATTGTAGTCTTTACATTGAAACGTTTTACAAATGTCACAAGAATACATTTTAAATACGTTTTTATCAGAACAATTAAAATAACATTTTTTGAACGTTTTTCAAAATGTTTTAAAAAGATCTTACAAACATTCCATATTGTAATGTTTTCGTAATATCGTAAAAATGTTTCAAAGAATAAAAGAAACGTTTTTCAAACATCTTTTAAATGTTATTGATATGATATAAACAGAACATTTTAAGAATGTTGTTAAAATATTGTAATCTTTACATTGAAACGTTTTACAAATGTCACAAGAATGCGTTTTAAATACGTTTTTATCAAAACAATTAAAATATCATTTTTTGAACGTTTTTCAAAATGTTTAAAAAACATTCCAGATGTAATGTTTTCCTAAAATCATAATAATGTTTTCAAAGAAGAAAATAAACGTTTTTCCAACATCTTTTAAATGTTAAAAATATGATATAAACAGAACATTTTCAAAATGTTGTTAAAATATTGTAACCCTTACATTTAGACGTTGTACAAACGTCACAAAAATACATTTTAAATACGTTTTTTTTTAAACATTTAAAAAACATTTTTGAATGTTTTTTTAAATGTTTAAAAAAGATATTACAAACATTTCACATGTAATGTTTTCGTAATATCGTAATAATGTTTTAAAAAAGGAAAGAAACGTTTTTCTAACATGTTTTAAATGTTATAGATATGATATTAAAAAAAACATTTTAAGAATGTTGTTAAAATATTGTAATCTTTACATTTGACGTTGTACAATAGTCATACGAATACATTTTAAATACGTTTTTATCAAAACAATTAAAATAAAAAATTTTGAACGTTTTTCAAAATGTTTTAAAAAGATCTTACAAACATTCCAGATGTAATGTTTTCGTAATATCGTAAAAATGTTTCAAAAAATAAAAGAAACGTTTTCAAACATCTTTTAAATGTTATTGATATGATAAAAACAGAACATTTTAAGAATGTTGTTAAATTATTGTAATGTTTACATTAAAACGTTTTACAAATGTCACAAGAACACATTTTAGATACGTTTTTATCAAAACGATTAAAATAACATTTTTGAACGTTTTTCTAAATGTTCAAAAGATCTCACAAACATTCCAGATGTTATGTTTTCGTTATATCGTACAAATGTTTCAAAGAAGAAAAGAAACGTTTTCCAACATCTTTTAAATGTTATTGATATGATATAAACAGAACATTTTAAGAATGTTGTTTAAATATTGTAATCTTTACATTGAAACATTTTACAAATGCCACAAGAAAACGTTTTAAATACGTTTTTATCAAAACGATTAAAATAACATTTTTGAACGTTTTCTAAATGTTCAAAAGATCTCACAAACATTCCAGATGTAATGTTTTCGTAATATCATAATAATGTTTTCAAAGAAGAAAAGAAACGTTTTTCCAACATCTTTAAAATGTTATAGATATGATATAAACAGAACATTTTAAAATGTTGTTAAAATATTGTAGTCTTTACATTGAAACGTGTTACAAATGTCACAAGAATACGTTTTAAATACGTTTTTATCAAAACAATTAAAATATCATTTTTTGAACGTTTTTCAAAATGTTTTAAAATATCTCACAAACATTCCAGATGTAATGTTTTCGTTATATTGTAATAATGTTTCAAAGAAGAAAAGAAACGTTTTCAAACATCTTTTAAATGTTATTGATATAATATAAACATAACATTTCAAGAATGTTGTTTAAATATTGTAATCTTTACAATGAAACGTTTTACAAACGTCACAAAAATACATTTTAAATACGTTTTTATCAAAACAATTAAAAAACATTTTTGAACGTTTTCAAAATGTTTAACAAATATCTCACAAACATTCCAGATGTAATGTTTTCCTAATATCATAATAATGTTTTCAAAGAAGAAAATAAACGTTTTTCCAACATCTTTTAAATGTTTTTAATATGATATAAACTTAAAATTTTAAGAATGTGGTTAAATTATTGTAATGTTTACATTAAAACGTTTTACAAATGTCACAAGAACACATTTTAGATACGTTTTTATCAAAACGATTAAAAAAACATTTTTTGAACGTTTTTCAAAATGTTTTAAAAATATCTCACAAACATTCCAGATGTAATGTTTTCGTAATATCGTACAAATGTTTCAAAGAAGAAAAGAAACGTTTTTCCAACATCTTTTAAATGTTATTGATATGATATAAACAGAACATTTTAAGAATGTTGTTTAAATATTGTAATCTTTACATTGAAACATTTTACAAATGCCACAAGAAAACGTTTTAAATACGTTTTTATCAAAACAATTAAAATAACATTTTTGAACTTTTTCTAAATGTTCAAAAAGATCTCACAAACATTCCAGATGTAATGTTTTCGTAATATCATAATATATGTTTTCAAAGAAGAAAAGAAACGTGTTTCCAACATCTTTAAAATGTTATAGATATGATATAAACAGAACATTTTAAAATGTTGTTAAAATATTGTAGTCTTTACATTGAAACGTGTTACAAATGTCACAAGAATACGTTTTAAATACGTTTTTATCAAAACAATTAAAATATCATTTTTGAACGTTTTTCAAAATGTTTTAAAATATCTCACAAACATTCCAGATGTAATGTTTTCGTTATATTGTAATAATGTTTCAAAGAAGAAAAGAAACGTTTATCCAACATCTTTTAAATGTTATCGATATGATATAAACAGAACATTTTAAGAATGTTGTTAAAATATTGTAATCTTTACATTGAAACATTTTACAAATGCCACAAGAAAACGTTTTAAATACGTTTTTATCAAAACGATTAAAAAACATTTTTGAACGTTTTCTAAATGTTTAAAAAAGATCTCACAAACATTCCAGATGTAATGTTTTCGTAATATCATAATAATGTTTTCAAAGAAGAAAAGAAACGTGTTTCCAACATCTCTAAAATGTTATAGATATGATATAAACAGAACATTTTTTAAAATGTTGTTAAAATATTGTAGTCTTTACATTGAAACGTGTTACAAATGTCCCAAGAATACGTTTTAAATACGTTTTCATCAAAACAATTAAAATAACATTTTTGAACGTTTTCAAAATGTTTAAAAATATCTCACAAACATTCCAGATGTAATGTTTTCGTTATATCGTAATAATGTTTCAAAGAAGAAAAGAAACGTTTATCCAACATCTTTTAAATGTTATCGATATGATATAAACATAACATTTTAAGAATGTTGTTAAAATATTTTAATCTTTACATTTTGACTTTATACAATAGTCATTAAAAATCATTTCAGAAACAATTTATCAAAACAATTAAAAAAAAATTTTTGAACGTTTTTCAAAATGTTTAAAAAAGATCTTACAAACAGTCGACATGTAATGTTTTCGTAATATTATAATAATGTTTTTAAAGAAGAAAGGAAACGTTTTCTCACATGTTTTAAATGTTATATAGATATGATATTAAAAAAACATTTTAAAAATGTTGTTAAAATATTGTAGTCTTTACATTGAAACGTTTTACAAATGCCACAAGAATACGTTTTAAATACGTTTTTATCAAAACAATTAAAATAACATTTTTAACGTTATTCAAAATGTTTTAAAAGATCTTACAAACATTCCAGATGTAATGTTTTCGTAATATCGTTATAATGTTTCAAAGAAGAAAAGAAACGTTTTCAAACATCTTTTAAATGTTATTGATATGATATTAAAAAACATTTTAAAAATGTTGTTAAAATATTGTAGTCTTTACATTGAAACATTTTACAAATGTCACAAGAATACGTTTTAAATACTTTTTATCAAAACAATTAAAATAACATTTTTGAACGTTTTCAAAATGTTCAAAAGATCTCACAAACATTCCAGATGTAATGTTTTCGTAATATCATAATAATGTTTTCAAAGAAGAAAAGAAACGTTTTTCCAACATCTTTTAAATGTAATAGATATGATTAAAAAAATTTTAAAAAAAATTTTAAAAATGTCGTTAAAATATTGTAGTCTTTACATTCAAACGTTTTACAAATGTCATAAAAAAACATTTCAGAAACAATTTTATCAAAACAATTTAAAAAACATTTTTTGAACGTTTTCCTAATGTTTAAAAAAGATCTCACAAACATTTCAGATGTAATGTTTTCGTAATATCATAATAATGTTTTAAAGAAGAAAAGAAACGTTTTTCCAACATCTTTTAAATGTTATATATATGATATTAAAAAAACATTTTAAAAATGTTGTTAAAATATTGTATTCTTAACATTGAAACGTTTTACAAATGTCACAAGAATACATTTTAAATACATTTTATCACAACAATTAAAATAACATTTTTTGAACGTTTTTCAAAATGTTTTAAAAAGATCTTACAAACATTCCACATTTTATGTTTTCTTTATATCGCAAGGAAACATTTTCCCCACATCTTTTTAATGCTATACACTACGAACATAACGTACCTGAAATATAGCTGAATTACTGGGGGAAAACTCGGTGAAAACTATTTAATTATGGTTGAATTTTGGGTTACTTTTG
Organism: Mesocentrotus franciscanus; assembly: GCA_037976565.1. Taxonomy (NCBI): domain Eukaryota; kingdom Metazoa; phylum Echinodermata; class Echinoidea; order Camarodonta; family Strongylocentrotidae; genus Mesocentrotus; species Mesocentrotus franciscanus. The sequence goes on along the minus strand of CP137684.1, from coordinate 1,453,774 downwards.
GTTGAATTCCAGGATCCCCATATCCCGTTGCTAGGAAGAGCCATTAAAAAATAATCCACTACATTTTCATCTAAAATTCAACCATTTTCCATCATTTTATGGGCAATAAAAGTGTCAAGTGGCATAAACATCAAACTGTTGAATCATGGTTGAATCTGGGTTGAAAAGACGATGAAATCGAGCCTCGCAAGATTTTATGGCCTGTGCGACCCTGAAGATTGCTGCTGCCAGAGAATTCTTCAGACGGGATGGTTCACACAATTCAAGAAGTCCCACATGCACACCATTTGTTCTCGTAGCAGACGGATTATATTCAGTACATCGCAATATAGTGACATATACTTTTCATGTGTGGTTTCTACCTATTTTATTTGAAAGAAGTTTTAAAAAATAGTAGAATATATAATACTGTAGGCCTAACGTCTTTTATTTTAGAGGGACTTGGTAAAGTTGTTCAGTTGTGAGAAAAATGCTTGAACCTTGATATTCTTTCATCTTTTATTAACCGCTTCATACTTAAATAAATAGTTGTCCATCTCTTTTAACAGAAGTTACCACAGAGCCCTTTTTTTACACAAAATATAGGCATATGATCTGAAATATCTGAACATATTACACCTGAACTTAAATCATTTTGAATGCAGTTTGTGAAAATAGTGTCGATCAATGTTGCACTAATTTCAGTTATACGGGTAGGTTTAGTGACAAGAGAAAATAATCCAAATGAGTACATAAAATCTACAAAATCTTTAACACTATGATCATTATCATAATTCAATAAATTGATGTTGAAGTCACCCATTAAATATATCTCCTTGTTCTCTCTACTCAATATCTGTAGCTGATGTTCTAAATTCTCAGCAAAGGATGTACTATCATAGTTAGGAGCCCTATATATACACATCCAACAATAATAGTTTTGAAATGAGAAGTAAATAGATTTATTTTCTTTTCTTTGAATTTAACACTTGATAATTATATAGATAGTCATATTTATTTCATTCATCATAAAGAACATTTACATAAAATAACATACAATATCACATAGATATAAAGTCAAAATAACATACATTACAAAGATAATCATTATATACAATATAATATACATCATAAAGGTAATCTGGACAAAATATAGGGAAAAGTGAGTATTTATGATCATAGATCTTAGAGAATACAGTTAACACAGAAATAGGTCTATAGTTATTAGTATTTACAGTAGAACCACTTTTAAATACAGGTATCACTTTGGCTATTTTTAAATTATCTGGAAAGATTCCTGACAACATCGAAGAATTGAAAATATTGCACAATGGAAAACAAATAATGTGGATGACTCTTTTTCGATGGAAATATCCATCTCATCGAAACCAGTACTCGATCGATTCTTAAGATTACAAACAATATCAATCATTTCTTTTGGAGTAATCGGCATTAAAAAAAAGCAGATTGATTTTTTTTTCTTCTAAATATTGCACATAATTACACGTAGAGTTGAAATGAGTATCTTGGATATTTTGCGTTAAAGACGGACCAATATTGATTTTAAAATCGTTGAATTCATTAGCAATGTCATTATTTTTTTTTGTTTTATAGTATTCTTTATTGTTTTCATTCAATACATATGTAAATCATACAAACTTCATTTTGAATTGGAATACATAACATAATAAAACAAAATACAAAAACAAAGTACAATCAAATTAATTATATATTGAATGAATATTATCGTTTAACCTTCAACCTCACCACCCTCCCCTTCCACTCCCGCCCCAACCCGCCCCTCGTCAACGATCGCTTAACATTCCACACTCTCATTCACCTAACAACCACCCAACAAAAAAAAAACAACAACAAAACAAAAAAACAACAAAACAAAACAAAACAAAAAAACACTCACGCACACACACCCACACACACACACACACACACGCATGCACACACAGCCTCACATCCATTCACACAACCCTCCATGTGTACATCCTTTATCTCCGGCTCATAAAAAGAAGAAAACAATTTTTTTTTAAAAAATGTTTAAGTCATATAAACAACTACAAAACAAGAGGAAAGGAGAGAGAGAGAGAAAAGGGAAGAAAATAACAAGTGGGGAGAATTCCTTAAAGGATAACAGCTTGGCTAATAATGTTACTGACCTTACATGCTGACCTTATTTAAAACTATCCCATTTTCTAAAATGTAAACTTAAGGTTCCACGCTCCGACGCTATTTTCCTTTCTTCTTGATGGATCGATCATCTACAATGAGTTTTTCAACATTTGTCTTTTTGGAGAATTTGCCCATGGCCATATTAATAAAGTTCCATGTTTTTCATATCAAATTGCACCTGTACAAATTTTTGATGATAGTATTCATTTTGAATTTTTAATATTTTATTATTTCATTCATTTCTATACAATTTATAAGAATTATGATTTTTTGGAGTAGGACAATTTATGTATTTTTTTATATAAGCGGTATTTCTTCTTGCATATTTTACGTAAATCATCATTAAACCACAACTTGTCTTTTCTGGGCTTAAAAGGCTTCTGGACTTTCGGAAAACAACCATCATATAGAGACTTAAATTGATTTAAAAAACAATCATAGATATTATTTGGATTTCCATTTTCAAATTGCCAACATATTTGAATATTATTTTCACATATATCACGTTATGGTTCGTGGAGGGTTAATTATCAACTTCTATAAATCTATTCACTTCTCATTTGAAAGATACTCGTTTACAGTACTTTTCAAATGAGAAGTGAATAGATTTCTTTCATTTCTTTGAATCAAACAATTGTGTCGTGGAGGGTCACTAATCAAACTTCAACGAAAATTAAAGAAATCTATTCACATATTGTTTTAAAACTACTGGTCCATTAATCCTATTATCATGCTTGAGACCTTTAAACATGGAATTTCATCAACACTCGGGATGGTGTGCAAATGAGTGCTACTACATGTACCGTTAAAAGTAATAGCTTGGTGTGTGCAGGTTCGCAAAGCGACTGGGGCTTGCAATGCATAAGGGGTGGCCTGATCGAAGTAAACGGCCACCCCCTATGCCCATTTAAAAATAAACTGAAAGCGACTAATAGTTTACGAGTTCCGGACGAGAATGTGACACCCAGTTATTTCATTCATCAGCATAGCGCGCGAAACCAAGATGTATCAGAATAGTTTGCCTTTTGCGCGGGAACCTCTCACACGATTTTAATAGATGATGCTGGGATTGACAAGAACTCCTGGCTAATGGGATATATAACGTAGCGTAGCTTCGCTATCTCACTTACCCTTTTTTTGTGCTCATCACACGTATATGCCTAATAACAAATCTCAGAAATGGCTAATACCTTTAAACTTCATTTATACCAGCCCTTTCAAAATGAACTCCTCGTTACACTACAAAATAAAATATTGGTTATACAATTGGTCAACAGTCAATGAAGTATTGCATGTTTTCTGATGTCAAGGCAAATCTTACAGAAAATCCCTAGCCAAAGTCCAGGCGCATAGCCAGGGGGGGCGGTGGGGGCGGTCGCCCCCCCCCCCAAAAAAAAGAAAGAGAAGAGAAAAAAGGAAGAGGACGCAGGAAGAAGAAGGAGCAAGGTACAACGAATCGTCGTCTTCTCCAATAATTTAATGAAACGTCAAAGCTTCAGTGCTTCGCGCGGCAGAAGGATTAAGAGTCGAGAACGGTATACAACGAATCGTCTTCTTTCTCTAATAATTTAATGAAAGGTCAAAGCTATCGCGCTTCGCGCAGGAGGGGGGGCGGAAACTGAATTCAGACAAGGATTAAGAGTCGAGAACGGTACAACGAATTGTCTTCTTTCTCTAATAATTGAATGAAACGTCAAAGCTTCCGTGCTTCGCGGAGGGGGGGGGGCTGAATTTAGACAAGGATTAAGGGTCGAGAACGGTACAACGAATCATCTTCTTTCTCTAATAATTTAATGAAACGTCAAAGCTTCCGCGCTTCGCGGAGGGGGACTAAATTCAGACAAGGATTAAGGGTCGAGAACGGTACAACGAATTGTCTTCTTTCTAATAATTGAATGAAACGTCAAAGCTTCCGTGCTTCGCGGAGGGGACTGAATTCAGACAAGGATTAAGGGTCGAGAACGGTACAACGAATTGTCTTCTTTCTCTAATAATTGAATGAAACGTCAAAGCTTCCGCGCGGCACCCATCCCCTAGGAGCGCGCAAATCGCGCTCTGTAAGTGATTCGCACGCTTTGCGCGCTCACTACCGCCCCCCCCCCCTATAATACAATTCTGGCTACGCGCTTGACCAAAACTGACAAATGGCCTCGTTAACTGAACTTGTAGTGACGTCTATGACTTTCTCGGGATTTGAACTCTCGTCAAACTCCTCTGATTCTACTAATAATGTAGCACTGGAGGTGCTGGTATCTCCTTGGGCTGGCTGAAAGTTGTCTGGAAAAGGTTATTATGTTTTATTCTGAAGTAGGGGTGACATTTTATCTGCCTGGCAATTTTTGTCTGGGCATATGTTTTGGCTTCATGACCCCCCTCCAAACAAAAACAAAAACAACAACAACATATATATATATATATATATATTTTTTATATATCATTTATATCATGATAAACCACCTTTTCCATGACATGCCGTACGTGTTCAATAATAAGTTGTACAAGCGGATTATCAAATCTTTCTGTTAAAGCCCCACTGTACTACTTGTAGCTACTTGCTCCCTCTATATAGAAAACAATGCCTAAGCGGTGCCTGTTGGTCCCCCATGATCCTCTTTTTCTTATGTTAATTGAGAGCTGACTCGATGAGATAACCACCTGTCAATGACCACGCTAATCCCTCTAATCCCTCCTGGCCAAAGTAGTGCAGAGGGGCTTTAACACTGATAGACAAGCCGCAATGGCGAAGATAGCATATAATAAAATATTACGCATAATTTGGGCCTGTCTCAGTCTATATTTCCGAGTCACTTAACCACCTTGCCCCCCTCCTCTCTCTCTCTCCACCCCTCCGCCCCCTCTCTCTCTCTCTCTTATTCTATCTGAAACATACTGTTACAGTACTTCACCGTTAAAATAAATGATAACATGTCTATTCAAGGTGTAGGCCTATCTCTCAAACACTCCGTTCGGTAGCGATGTTGGTGTGGCCCGTCGTACAATTTTACAAACTAAACATGGACATCCGAATTCATTTTCTTAATTCAGGAATATTATCTCCATTGTTTATTGGTGACTTTTTTATAATCCACTATCGACGCAGTATCAATTCGTAGCTACGCGGACATTCCTGTCACATTACTTCGACCGCTCGAGTGCTGACCACATGAGAGCGACCGATATAATATTCAGAGCGAGGACGCGTGTTTACAATTTACGAGCGGCACGCGACCCAGCTATAAGGACATCATATCGGACAATAGAAGTACGTTAGAACAATACAAGGAGATACATCCTTGGTTAGAATACGTATACGTATAAAGTTGAGTTCTGGTCATGCGATTGCATTGTGAAAGAAACGTTGTGGAATCGATCAGAAAAGATTGATCATCTAGCATAATGTATTGGTGTGTACTGCAAGGTTCTGGAATCATCAAAATGATAAGAAATTTGGCCCAGTCTTGGTAAAGTTACAAGCATTGTACACAGAAAGATGAATATGGGACTACACGAACATATGGCATAAAAATCCATCCCTTACATGCCATATTTAGAATATTAAGGCATTTGAAGAGCCATGCTTTTTAGGGAACATTTTTTCTCTGATGTTCTTCCACACTTGCATAATACAATGATAATGCTCACAAATTGTTTTTCATCTCTTCCCAGAACCCAACCTTCTCTTTAAAGGTTAAGTCTAGTTTTGGAAATGCCCCCCTCTCAAAAAATGAAATGGAAGCTCTCATTACCAATCATGTGAAAGAATATGTTTTGAATAATACGTGATGATACAAAGTTTGCCGGGAAACCGCCTACTAATTGATATATTTGGTAAATTATTATATCTATTGGGACCAAATAGATATCGCGCACGTGGTCGCGTAGTCCCATAATGGCATCTTTCTGTACGTGTACAGTGATTGTAACTCTACCAAGACCAGGCCAAATTTCTTATCATTTTGATGATTCCAGAACCTTGCAGTACACACCAATACTTATATGCTAGATGATCAACCTTTTCTAATCGATTTCACTACGTTTCTTTCACAATGCAATCGCATGACCAGAACGGGTCTTTATCTTTAAGGGTTGTTCTGGTCTATTTCGTTGGAGAGAATTAAATGACACTTTCCCTTTTTACGGATTATGAATCTTCTTTCTTAACAACTAACATCATAAACAAACAGACGCGTTTGAGGGTATCGTCACCACATCTTCTCCTACATGATCATTAGTATTACATGTACGAAGTACATGGGAGCATACTACTACTAGCCAGTGGTCAGTGAGAGAGAGAGAGAGAGAGGTGCAGGAAAGGAATGGAATGTGGATGTCTGGGACATGAAATGAGAGAAGGGGCATGGTGCTATTGGGGATTATGCAGGCTAGACATGAGAGGGAATGAAATGCATGGATGAATTAAAGGGAAAGATAAAATCGTAGATGTACAACTTTCTCAATATACTACATCTTTCGAAAGAGTGGGATCCCAGTAGCCCATTACATCACTCTGATGTAAACTTTTCGTGTAAGTATGCAGGCCTAAAACTTGTATTGTGTATCAGGGAAATTATTCTAGTTACAGTTCCCTGTTTGTATTTAACACGAGTATGATTATGCTTTGAACATTTTATGTGTTCGCGATCATCGATCAGATTGGACCTGTCCTTGGAGTAGTGAGGATTGTTATAATTATGTCCATCAATGGTGAGATTGAAGGTAGTTTACATTTTTGTTGGATAAAGACAAATATAAAAACTGTCACATGTAATCTTTACTGATATAACGTTTATATTCATGTTCTTTAATTAAAACACCAACTACAATATGACGGGATAGAATTCAGCCATTTCTTGTTATTATTATTGTTGTTTTTGTGTCGTTTAGTTTCTTTGTGGTGTGTTCATGAGTATAAACATGTACGCCTGTTACTTAATTAATATATAAAACAATTTCTTTATTTTCATTCCTCATTCTTTATAACTATTTTGAGTTTTGATTTAAAAATCCTGGCATCATTTTAAATCCATGAGGCTAGCAGTTTAGTAATGAGGTGAAAACCCCTCGTTTCTTTCTTTGATTTTTAATTTAAAAAAAATAATAACATTAATTTAGAGAAAATAAACGAAACATATTAACATCTCATTTCCAAAAATCCTGCCTTATTATTGTAATGTTTTACTAATTACATTCTCAATCTAGAGAACATCTACACTCTACAGTTAAATTTGGGGAAAAACTGAGGAATGGTTTGCAAATGAGGGAGAAGAATAGAACTGTTTAATTGAATGATCAAAACAAGGTCCTACTAAAACCTGCTTAAATGCGGAGGTATATTTGAATCAAGACTAAGACATAATTTATGACTAGGGTTTATGAATTCGATGGAAAGAATGCACATTAAAAACATTTTGAAATGTTTGAGGAAATTGTTTGGTATACAAACGTAAACCACTGTTGTTTATGTTCCTGTACATTTCATATGCTGACACCATGGGACTATATACCCCACGCAGAACTTATACATATTACAAATGTTCTATTTGTTAGCCCGTCACTCGATGAAGTTTCCCCACATTGAGGTTACATCATAGCTCCATGGTTACTTGTAAGTTTTTACGCATTACGGCGATGAAGGATTACGCATTTAAAGGATAATTTTTACGATTTTGGCTGAGACACATTTATTAAACATGGGTTTCATCGCTTTTCACTTGAGAAATGCACAATCTTCAATACTAAATATCGTTTGGAAAAAATACTCTAGTTAATGCCTTTCCCATTGTCTCGATGGGCGTATATAAATACAAAACAGCCTTGGCAATAATTAAATCACTTTGAGTTTGAGACTATCGCAATATATTCTGTATCAATGGAAATGAAGAAAAAAAGTTGTACCTGCACATACAGCTGATGACACTCGAGTGATGCTGTGGTTCATCTCAGGTTTCTCAGCATCAATCAGGAATGGATACCATGAATACTGTAGCACCAAACATGCATCCAACATAAAGGACTGATAAGCCAGTCATTGAAATCAGTAGTCATATTCCACATAATTATTTTCCTATTGGCAATATTCGGGGGCTAAAGCACAATGATAAACCAGTCATTGAAATCAGTAGTCATATTCCACATAAGTATGTTCCTATTGGCAATATTTGGGGGCTAAAGCACCTGCCATACAAGTTAGCGACATGCGGAATACCGCCCTGCTGACTTCAATTTCAGAAGATTCAGAAGATTCAATGCTGGGATATACGGCGCGCCAAGTCCGATAAAACCCCGCGAAACTTTTGAAACAGAGTCCTTGCGGTAACTTACGTGGGCGAGTCTGCAGGCACAGTCTCTAATTTGAAACTTTTAACAGATATACATGTACATGTATTATGTTTAGAAGCAAGCGTCTATTATAGTGCCTGAGCAGCTACCGTATGCAAAACTATTTCGTTTTCGAGAATGCAAAATATAAATACTATCACAAACAATGTTTTCAATATCAAACTTTTGTCTTCTTCTTCTGAATTCTAGACTAATGGGAATAACATAGATTTCTGCCAACAAAAGGAAATACATGACTCCTAAATTTTAAAAATAAAATAAAAGATGTGATTTGTCAGCCGTATTAACGGATTCGAATCAAACTGACCTATTACAAATAGTTATGTTGATTATCTATTTCATATAAGCCTACGTAATTAATCTTGAGAAACATGAATCTTGAATCTACATGTATATGAACATTGCTTTCGCTGAAATACGTGCAAAATTCCAAGTACAAGTTAAAGGATTAAAATGATTTGGTAGATATGTCTCCGAATGTCCTTATTGGCTTCGAAACCCAATTTAAATTTGCATAGTCATACTCTGAACAAGGTCAACTCATGCTCTATTTTGTATTTTATGATTATATCACAGAACAAAATTAACAGAAACAATATCTTCAGTATATTGCCTCCAATATGCTCACAATTGATATTGAGTTGTTCAATGAATTTATTAATTTGCAGAGTGTGTGGGCATTCCCAAGCATGTGGGTATACAGTGCATATACAATGTTCAGACACGAGCCATGTCCATCGGGGTCAGGGGATTGACCCCTGCCACATTCCTGTTCAGAGTTCAGACCTATATATAGGTCCATGTTGAGACTTGGGACATGGCATATTATGTGTCACAGGACTCTTTAGGAGTACATTAAGGTACACTATTGTATAAGCATGGACCTACTATGGCATGAGCGTGTATTCTCATTGCAAGGCTATAGTCGCATCGCTTGGTTGGGGCTAATATATAAAATGGAGAAGATGCTTACAATGTATATTCGTTTCATTAGTATTACAGTATCATGGTTTACTGGAGATCTTAAAATGAAATCTTTGTTCAATTGTCATTTGACAATTTGACAGAAGGCCCCTGATGTTTCAAACATCGCACGTATACAACCAAACATCAACTCGGAGTCTTAGAAGACACCTCAAAAATGCTAATTCAACACCGGCATGGAAATTGGAATTCAACTGGTTTCCATTCACTGCATTGTTTCCATACCAAAAATGAGTGTTAAAGAAACACTAACAATGAAATTATAGAAAGTGATGGAATTTGGAATAACATCATTATGTATCGCTGTTGTTCAAACACCTGTCCGGTGTCGTTACAATTATGTACCTTTATAGATATCGAGGTAGTTATTTAACACCCTGTTGTATATATTTTTGCAAAACAAAGTAGAGAATCATCCACGAACTAGAATGAAATTAAAGTTATGCTTCTGATATTTGGGAGATACTTAAAATTGGAGAGGAAGTATATTACAAAGCGTTGGAGAACATGGGGAAAGGCAAAAAGGCATGATCGCCATATCAATCATTGCATTGCACGGGGTCCGGTATAGATGCGTAGATAAAGCGGAGATGCGATACGTGTCTTGTTGCTAAAGATGCTATTAGTAATACTTTGCCTGTATTACTACTACTACTACTACTACTACTACTACTACTACTACTACTACTACTACTACTACTACAGTACTACTACTACACCATGTATACTACTACTACTACTAGTACTATACTGCTGCTGCTACTACTACTACTACTACTACTACTACTACTACTACTACTACACTACTACTACTATACTACCACTACTACCACCACTACTACACCACTACTACTACTACTACTACTACTACTACTACTACTACTACTACTACTAATACTACAACTACTACTATACTACTACTACTACTACTACTACTACTACTACTACTACTACTTAATACTACTACTACTACTGATACTACTACTGATACTACTACTATTCTACTACTACTACTACAACTACTTATTATAATAATAACAATAATAATATACTACTACTACTACTACTACACCTACTACTACTATAACTAGTACTTCCATACAGCTGCTGCTTCTTCTTATCAGTAGTATAAAATAATTTGGTATATTGCTTTGTTCGAATACATTGTATCCATTTCTACAACCGAAATTATGTAATATACATGTATAATGCATTAAGCTTAGAGCAGGACTCCGAATCATCAACGACCAATTTATCGAAATTGTTAATCATTCATTTGGTAAATAACAATGTAAGCGGTATATTTACAGTGGTGCATTCGGTTAAGAATCTGAGAGGGTCCCCCTCACCCCGCTGGCAAAATCAAAGTACCCATTTACCTTCACTACACAAATTTACACGTGTCCCCCCTCCCTCTTGTTTTCTCTGGTCAAATATTCTTTTTAAATTTTTGCCCCAGCAAAGCAATAATTATTACAAATTATACTTATTTTTGGTAAGTATCAGTACAAGTTTAGAAAAAGATGGGTAGATTACTGACAAAAGCTCTTCTTCTTTTTGTGAGACGAAAGGCGCAGACATTATATCAAGTTAAGAATCGCCAACTTCAAATCTGTTGAAAAACTATATAAATGTGACTAATTCTATGAAATTTTTTCGTCTATAATTTCTCGATATTTTTACTCCTAATTCCCTTTTTAAAACCATAAATTAAACAACATATTTATGGTAAAAAGACATGTGTAGTCCATAATATCTGTCTTGTCTATGTAAAACGCCGGCCAAAAAAAGAGAGAGAGAGAGAGAGAGAGAAAAAGAGAAAAAAGTAAGAGGACGTAGGAAGAAGACAAAGACACATGACAAAGACTGTGATAAAAATATTAATAAAGAAACAACAGATATGCATCATATATTATCCTTTATTTAAAAATGTAGTTGTGAAATGAGCTTTGAATTCTATAGCCACCAGCCCAGCCCAGCGCCCCCCCCCCAAAAAAAAATCGAAATCTTGTATCTCCCCCGTGCTGCACCCCCTGGACCCCACCAAGGGCCCTAATGCGGGCCCCTTGATGCTCATCCGACCGTTATTAAATGCCTTAATCCCCTAGCTTTAATGCTCATCTGACCGTAATGCCCCTGGACCCCAAGCCAATTTACGCTCCACTCTACCTGATCGTAAATACTTTAGCCCCTCCCCCCCCCCTCCCACTTTGAAAAGCGCCCGCGGGGCCTGCAGGCATGTAACATGTAAGAGTCGGATGGTGATGCGAATTTTTTTCTGCCCCCCCCCCCAAAAAAAAAAGTTTTTGCTCATTACGCCACGGCATAACAATGAATCAAACATTATTTTTGAAAATTCAGACAAGGATTAAGAGTAGAGAACGGTACAATGAATCGTCTTCAGTTTCTCTAATAATTTAATGAAACGTCAAAGCTTCAGCGCTTCGCGCGGGGGGAAAACTTCCCCTGCACCCCTATAGGGCGCGCATTGCGCTCTGTAAGTGATTCGACCCCCCTAAAATAAAATCCTAGCTACGCGCTTGTTTAGGGTCAATGAAAGCACTGACAAATAATAAAGAATACCCGCATAGTTACAAAAGAAAATTCAAAGATGAGCCATTAAGGAGAGTGAAATCAACAAGTATCACAAGACACTCCGAGCGGGGAGCCCTGCCCCAATACATTATATCATTGGTTTTCAAAACAGATAATTTTAGTGTTTGCACTTTAGGGAAAACTTTCCGCAAAATAAACTATACATCAATATAAAATCTTTTAAAATTAAAGAGTAAATCCATTAAAAAAATATGAGGATTGGATGTCTATTCTGTCTCGCTGGAGTTACCTATACTAATAAATGGAATATAAGACGGAGCAGATAAGACACGTTGACTTTACAAACTAAATTAAAACAAATTATATGGTCCTTTGACAAAAAAAATACATGGTTAGAAGAGTAAATTAATCATAGAGGGCGTAGAAAAAAATAAAATGAATCAATAAAATAAAATATAATAACAATGTTTAATTTTATGAAAATGTTACAGTAATGTTTTAATAATTATCAGGATTCAGATCATTAAATTTCAGCACGATAGGATTAGGGCTTATCAATTAAAAGTAGTTTGTTATAAAGGCATCAAAAGGCTCTCTTTCATGAAAGGTTTGCAAGACAAAATCATTTTCATGGCGATGGTAAACTGTTTGATACGGCATTTGTTGAAGTATTCCCAAAGTGGCTTTTCAATTGATGTCCGAATGATGTAAATAACGAATTTCATCATATCATGGGAAAGCAAATCTGGAATGAAAAACATCAAATTATAATCTTAATGTTACCAGCAGGGTCGATACAAAATCTGCGTGGCGTTCTCCCAAAACTCATGGGGAGCGCTCACAGGATCCTGAAGAGATCCAGCTTAGGGCCTACACAAGCCCTGAAACATTTTAGAATGACTTTGATATTTTTGAGTGAAATTTATTGTATATGCTTTATATATATATTACAGATAGAAATAGACTGTACAATATTAGTGAGAGTAATAAAAAGCGAATTTGACATTGTAAAAGTACAAATTTTGATACGAAAACTGGGTTGCATTCTCCCCCAAACTCCGGGGGACCACTCCATGCACTCATGATCAGAGGTTACCCTAGAAATCCAGCTTAGGGCCAACACAAGGCCTGAGACATTTTAGAATGACTTTGATATGTTTGAGTAAAATTTATTGTATATGCTTTATATATATATTACAGATAGAAATAGACTGTACAATATTAGTGAGAGCAATAAAAAGCGAATTTGATTTTGTAAAAGTACAAATTTCGATACAAAAACTGGTTTGCATTCTCCCCCAAACTCCGGGGGAGCGCTCACAGGATTCTGAAGAGATCCAGCTTAGGGCCTACACAAGCCCTGAAACATTTTAGAATGACTTTGATATTTTTGAGTGAAATTTATTGTATATGCTTTATATATATATTACAGATAGAAATAGACTGTACAATATTAGTGAGAGTAATAAAAGCGAATTTGACATTGTAAAAGTACAAATTTTGATACAAAAACTGGGTTGCATTCTCCCCCAAACTCCGGGGGACCACTCCATGCACTCATGATCAGAGGTTACCCTAGAAATCCAGCTTAGGGCCAACACAAGGCCTGAGACATTTTAGAATGACTTTGATATGTTTGAGTAAAATTTATTGTATATGCTTTATATATATATTACAGATAGAAATAGACTGTACAATATTAGTGAGAGCAATAAAAAGCGAATTTGATTTTGTAAAAGTACAAATTTCGATACAAAAACTGGTTTGCATTCTCCCCCAAACTCCGGGGGAGCGCTCACAGGATTCTGAAGAGATCCAGCTTAGGGCCTACACAAGCCCTGAAACATTTTAGAATGACTTTGATATTTTTGAGTGAAATTTATTGTATATGCTTTATATATATATTACAGATAGAAATAGACTGTACAATATTAGTGAGAGTAATAAAAAGCGAATTTGACATTGTAAAAGTACAAATTTTGATACTAAAACTGGATTGCATTCTCCCCCAAACTCCGGGGGACCACTCCATGCACTCATGAGCAGAGGTTACCCTAGAAATCCAGCTTAGGGCCTACACAAGGCCTGAGACATTTTAGAATGACTTTGATATTTTTGAGTGAAATTTAATTATGACTTTCCATTCCTGTATAACTCGTGTTTCGACTATCTCAAATTAAATATTATTTGCCTTGCTATGATTCTGCAAGGGTACAAAATTTGGATTTTCTGCGTACAACAGAAAACCTAAATTGTGTCGATCACATTTGTTTTGAAAATCTCTGTAGAATTGACATTATCTTTCACATCATTAAACAATTGTAATGAAATTTTGCTATCAAATTTTTGACAAATTTGGGGTTCCCAACACTTTAGAGGGGCTTTAAAATCATAATATCAAACACTCCAAACTTATTCACTAAGACAATATTATATGTTATCCGTATCACCTTTACTAAAATGCCGTAGTAATGTAGGCCTATTTCGCTCATCTTTTAAATTGTGTCCAACAACATATTTTTGTTCTTCTTCAAATCAGTGTTTTGGTGGGGGTAATTTTCCTTTCCCTGAATAGAAAAAAAATTATATAATATGGTTGGAAAGATGCCATTTCATATGAAGTGACTATGACATTCACTTTGATATGCTTAAACTCATACAGTCATGTTGTGGGTTATAATAACATTTTGTTTGCTTTCTCATCACGATTCTACAGATATTGAACGGACGTAGGTTTATTTCAAAACGAGTCCATGACCTTTCTATTTTACTCTTTTTAATTTTTAGTTAGTATTTTCACTGTTTATAAGTATTGATGTGTCAAATATACATCTTTATTTATTCTATATGTTATAATTGTGCTTACAAATAGGATTAGAACAGTTACTGAATCCAACGCATTGAGAGATAGGGGCAACCAGGGGCGGCGCCAGGTTATTTTGTTAGGGGCGAATAGGTGCGTAGCTAGGATTTTATTTTAGGGGCGGTGGTGAGCACGCGAAGCGCGCTCCTAGGGGTGGGTGCAGGAAGGGGAGTTTCCCCCCTCCCGCGCTAAGCGCGGAAGCTTTGACGTTTCATTAAACTATTAGAGAAAGAAGTCCAAATAGTTGTACAGTTCTCGACTCTTAATCCTTGTATGAATTCAGTTTTCCACCTCCCGCGCGAAGCGCGAAAGCTTTGAGGTTTCATTAAATTATTAGAGAAAGAAGACGATTTGTTGCACCGTTCTCGACTTTTAATCCTCTTCTGAATTTTCAAAAATGTTTCTTTGTCTGCTCCTTTTTCTTCTTACGTCCTCTTCCTTTTTTTCTCTCTCTCTCTCTCTCTTTTTTTTTTTTTGGGGGCAGGCGTTGTATGTTTGGGGGCGAGCGCCCCATCGCCCCCTGGCTACGCGCCTTGGGGCGAATCGCCAGCGCCATCGTCGCGCTTGCACGACGCAGGGATGTGCCCTCTCAGAAGTTGAAGATTTTTTTAATTGATGCATAATGGCTCGATTTGGGACATACTTTTTGCCAAATTAAAAAGAAAAGTCTTAAGTTCAATTAACAAGAACAAGCTCCAATCAAATGTAGGCTGCTTTACCTGAAATGCTAATTACAGCATCATGAACATGCACTACTTTTGATTTTCTTCTGTCAAAAGGAACTCCAATTTACGGGGATGTTTTGGGGAAAATGCGTCAATCACTTTGTTTATATCTATATCACTATCTCTGTTTAAATTGATGACCAGAAGTGAAGACAAACGTTTTGGGGTCATTGTTGATCTCAAGTACGTTTTCAGTAATCGAAGTTCACTAAATGAGTTCTCAATGACATCGGCGGGCAAAGGACTGTGTTCAGTCACTCAGTAGGCCTGTAATAACTGCTAATAAGCTGATCGCCTGATTCGGCCTGCTTTTTTCTCTCCTTTTCTTTATTTTCTCTATCTTAATTTTTTTCTTTTCCTCTCCCCGCCCTCCCTTACGTCATACATATTTACATTTTATAGTTCTCTTCCTCCTTCTCTTCCCCTTCCTTTTCTTTTCTTCTCCTTCTTTTCCTTTCCTTTTCCTTCTCCTTTTCCTCTTTTTCCTTCTCTTCCTCTTCCTTTTTTTGAAAATGATAGGGCGGCCGCCCTGCCCCCCTGTGGCGCCGCTCCTGGGGGCAACTGAAGGGGAGATCGCCCTCTGTTGGCCAGCTGAGAATTGTCAAACTATATAGATTAGTGAGTAGATTAGATAAGATAGATGATATTTTGCATTTTCCGAGCTTGAAAATGGTTTATTGGTGAATAACCTGAAGGTGGAAATGATATAAACCCGAAATTTCGAACAATAATATATACGTAGGCCGGTATACCCGACTTATTTCCATAACGGAAGGTGGAGAAAAGAGGCAAACTGAATAAAAGTGAAATGGAAAAAAGAATTCATGCAAAAGTTGGAAGAGATAAAGATATGAAATGAAAGAAAAAATCAACAACAAACAAACAAAGACAATAAACAAGGCCAAAGAAAGAGGTGAGGGTATTTAAAATTAATCTTGAATAGGTTGCTCACTAAATTGATACACATTCTATCTATTTCTGTGTCCTGAAGAAATGTGAAGGCTGTACTATATACCTCATCTGTATTGAAATGCAAAGCAAACAACATTATTTTGTTTGTTTCTGTGATAGGCCCCAAAATATAACCATGTGCGATTATTGCTGGAATAACCTTACATAAACAAATGGATAGATGAGTACTCAAATCCATAAAACAAATAGAAAAAGGATCAAAGAAAGGAAGAATGAATGAAATATAGAAGGGAAATGAAGTAAAAGAAATCTTAAATATCATAATACAGATCAAATCTAGTCATTTGCTTCTCTTCATTCATTATGCAACTAAAATTATTAGTATTATTACATTATCGTAAATCAGAGTTTCTTGCACATACTACTTGTTATTGTCACAAATGTTGACATATGTCAAGCCTGAAATATATGAATTCGGATTAATTAAATATTAATTAAACCTTCTCTAAACGTTATTAACATTTATGTCATTTTGTTTATACACATTAAATTTACGAATCTCATCACTTAGGCTAGTAGACCTATCACATTAATGTTGTCGGATGACGTCTGTCATATAATTATGGATGGAATCCTATCTAGAAAGTTGGGTCACAAACACATTTACTTAACAATACAACATTTTTGATGGCAAAATGCAATTCACTATATGCATTCTAATTACATAATTATTACTTTTTACAATAACAGGCAACCAAGGCCAAAATATACAGATGTTTTCATTTTATGCGAGTAGGAAAGAATGTATAAGTGAACTTAGTGAAGAGATGTAATATTGATATGTGTATGAAAGAGATGGCATTAGAAGTATGCACATCAAGACGATTACTTCGTAAACGCAACTACAGCTTACGTTTTTGGAAATTATAAATCCACATACAAGAAGTATATCACGTCCACATGCAGGGAACATGTTCGATTTGCTTCGGTCAGGCAACATAAATTACACGACGCAAGGTCTTATCCTCGCCGCATACCACATTTCTTAACCTACTGCATCTCGTAAGTCTACAAAGTCTATGCAATATAACATAATCTTATCTCAGCGAGAGTGAATGGTCTAAAGGGATGACCATGCCTCCACTGCTTGACCAGCGTAGTTTATGGCTCATTTCCCTTCTGTGGAATGTGCGTTAGTCTATGTATTAAGGCATGTCCTATGTATTATACACATATACATGCTCTATGGTATAATTCAAATGCATTTAACTGTATCACACATTATAATGTAAGTACATGCAAGAATTTATACAAAAAGACCTATAAAGACCCCTATATATATTATAGGCATGGAGCTATGGACATAGCTCCATACCTATAGTGTCAGTCGTTTGCTTTGACAAAATTGTGTTTTGTCACACAACTACGATCCTCTTGGTCAAATAGGTCAAACCACCTATGTAGCTGCAAACATAATAAATCAATCACTTATTTTCTCACATCTTCATTCCTGAATGGTTTCCAAAATGTTTCGCGCGGTTTCTGTGGAAAAGGCGCGCCCTATCCTATTCACGTCGTTTCTCAGGTCATTCTGTGTTATGTTTTGTAGCTATCAGCCGCTATTAATGGGAAACGGTGGAATAATGGATACATGTTTTGATAAAGGATGAACACAACCAAGGATATGGAATAAGGTGATACAACTGTCGCGACATATGTATACGCATAATTAAGGTTACTCTTCAGATCATGCCCATTCGACGGAGGAACACCACAGCCTAAGTTTGTCTCGGTGAGTTGTGTTTGGCACGAATTCATGTTCATCTACAATAATCTAATCTGTTTTTAAAATTCTCAATTGTCTATTCAGTCCATAACCTATCGATTTTGTTTGTGTTTAATCTCTTTAATCGTTTCATCATTTTCCTGACACTTTCGGACACGTCCCCGACCCTTCCCAGAACTCAACACCCCCTTTAATCACGAATATATGACCAAATCAAGACATTTTAACTTTCCTATACATTTTTACGGAGGCTTACAAAATCATGGTCGCATTAGCCTAATGCCTCTTTGAAAAAATGATGGCAATATCTACATATGTTATTTGATGACAGGAAAGAGGATATCATATCTGTGAGTATTTTCAAAACAAACGGGTTAGAAAAATATTAATGATAGAAAACGAAATTTGAATACCGGAGCATCAGAATATTAAAATTGTGTATTCTTTCATTACTATTTGTTTTCAAACACATTTGTTTTGAAATTCCTTGAAAGTGAGCACCTGTCCAAGTATAACAACAGTCTGTCTAAGAAGTTTTTTTCCAATGCATTATGCTGCTCACACTGATCAGGTTAAATTATATAATATGCATGAAGGTATGATTCTTCCCCCACTCCCCGACCCCTCGACGAGAAAAATGAAAATAACTTGAAAAACAGCTGCTCGACGTCGACCAAAATGGTTTCCATGAATGACTGGGTTCCGAAAAATGTCTCATGACTCCTGGTCGTTATGTAGCTCGATCTCAACAAGAAATCCTGACATACACGTTGACGTTAAGCACCTTTAAAGTGATGGGAGCCCCAAATATTTTATGGTCAAAAATATCATTTGAATAGTATTATGTCGACGTGGAAGAAGGTGTCATTAGACACACGCTTCTGGAAGGATTTAACAATGTAATTTAGTTGTTTGAAGATGAATATTGATGAAAGAATACAACATTCTCATTTTGTGCTGTACGCTGTATATTCAAATTTAGTATTCTGTCATCAATATTAGTCTTGTTACACAATTATTTTGAAAATGCGTGAAGAGATGAGTGTTATGTAGCATCCACTTTCACGTCATTTATAAGTGCCAAAGTTCTTTGGCTCCCAAAACCTTTTGCTGGGAGTACCAAATATATGATGGCAAAATATCTCCTAAACTGTTGATTGATGTGTAAGAGGATGTCATTTAACATACACATTTGAAAGGAATTTCAAAACAAACGTGTTTGAAGACGAATAATAAAGACAAAAGTACATAATTTGGGTTTTGTTTTGTACGCAGAAAAAGTATTTTTTCAGCAAGATTCCCCTTCAAACACATTTTTTAAATCCTTGCAAAAGAGTATATTTAATGTAGTAGCCTCATTTGCACACGCTCCCGAGTCCGATGAAATTCCATGGGTAGAGAAGATTGGTGGCGTGATAATCCCTCGTATGATTTTAGAACAGATGGACCAGTAGTTTCGAAATGAGAAGTGAATAACAGTTGATTTCTTTGAAGTTTGACTAGTAACGAGCCTCGACATAATCATCTTTGGCACTATTGTACATTCTAAGTGATGTTTTCAATCATTTTTTTTTTTTTGGGGGGGGGCATCCAACAAATTAGATGGGCGTTAACTTTTAAGCTTAAAGAGAAAGACCAGTTCTGGTCATGCGATTGCATCGTGAAAGAAACGTTGTGGAATCGATCAGAAAAGGTTGATCATCTAGCATAAGTATTGTGTGTACTGCAAGGTTCTGGAATCATCAAAATGATAAGAAATTTGGCCCAGTCTTGGTAAAGTTACAAGCACTGTACACAGAAAGATGATATGGGACTACGCGACCACGTGCGCGATATCTATTTGGTCCCAATAGATATAATAATTTACCAAATATATCAATTCGTGGCGGTTTCCCGACTTTCCCGGCAAAATTTGTATCATCACGTATTAGTCAAAACATATTCTTTCACATGATTGGTAATGAGAGCTTCCATTTCATTTTTTTGAGAGAGGGGCGTTTCCAAAACTGGTCTATACCTTTAAAGCCTCTGTAAAAGTGTTGAGAGCCCCAAATATTTGATGGCCCCAAATATTTGATGGCACAATTTCACTTAACTTGTATAATAACGTGAAATAATCATGTGAAAAAGGATACAATTTAACAGTCTCTTCTGCACGGATTTTCAAAGCAAATGTGTGTGAAGACAATTATTGATGAAAGAATACAAAATATGGGTTTTCTGAGTACAACACAAAACCTAAATTTTGTATTCTTCCTGTAATATCCGTCTGCAAACACAATTACTTTTGAGAATCTTTACAATATCGTGTGTTAAATGACATCCTCGTTCACATCATCATAAAATTTAAGCGACATTTTGTCATCAAATTTTTGGCGAATTTTGGTTCCCAACACTCTAGAGAGGCTTTGATAGGTTCTTGACATTCTTTATTTAGCTCTTCACATGTTTTATCATTTTTTCTTCTTTTTTCTCCAGGTTGTAATCTATTCACAAGGAAAATTAGTTTAGGTCAACTGTGACATGTACATACCTTATTCTTTTTACATCCAAAATCGGAATGTGACAAACTCTTGTGCACATGACGACTCTAATAAAGGCCAGACCCAGGTTGACCTAGTTATTGTTCAGTATAATATTATTGCAGGTGGGAGCTGGTACTGAGGGTCATATGTCTCAGCCCAATGTTTTTACTGGAGTAGGTTGCTAATGTTTGGCGTAGCCGAGGTAGCCGACTGCAAAAGTGAATTCTCAATATATTATATTATAATAATTATGATCCAACTTAAGTGGGTTAGCCACAACAACAAATTGACAACCAGTGATAGCCTGATGGTAGTGTCGCTGCCCTAAAAACAGTAGATGCAGATTCAAATCCTAGCTGGTTAATTTGTTTGTGACTTGTTAAATTTACAGATCGAGTTGTCGAAAGCTCAAAACGAATCTACCTGTTCATGCTGATCGCGGTAAATGTTTATGGCATCGGATAAATTGTGATGGTTCAGGCGTATTTTCTTGCCATCGATAGGCGTGAATGATATCAGTAGCTTAGGAATATTGTAAGTAGTAGGATGGGCCGCCCTTCAACAATCATGCTAATTACAAATTAGTGTCATCTCAGCTAGTTGCAATGAGCTTTGATTTTCTTCAAACTCGTGTAAAAGAAATTGTGTGTGAAATTTTAAGTGCTGGGAGCCCAATTTTTGCCAAAAAGGTAATGGCAAAATTTCCTTAAATTGTTTAATGATGTGAAAGAGAGTGTCATTCAACACACACTTCTGCAATTATTTTAACAACAAATGTTTTTGAAGACGAGCATTGATGGCAGAAAACCCACATTTTGTATACGTTTTCAAACACATTTTTCTTTAAATCCTTGCAGAAGCGTGTGTTAAATGACATCCTCTTTATAACATTAAACAAGTTACCGGTAGGTTAAATTTTGCCATCAAATTTTGGGGACGCTTTAAAGATACTTTGTCCCTTTTGCAGCCAACATCAAATTCCGTAGAACTTTGCAGGAATTATGAATATGTCATGTATGTCCTATCTGTTAAATTTAAACGTTAGCAGTGTCCTAATATTCAAATTATGCAAGGAAACCCGTTTACTTGCTAGACTTCACTGTCAGACACTATTGAGTGACTGACTGGCCTTTTTTCTTCTTTGGTAATAACATACATATAATAAGCTGTAAAGAGTACATGAGCATTTGTCTACATCAATAACCCACTTCTTGTAATGGTCAAAATTAAACTGATTGAATCTTTGCGCAGCACAAAACGTATGACCATTCGGTACAATGGTCTGAAAATTAGACTATTACTTACTGTCTTGGTAGCACTTAAGTCGATTCGACAACTAATAGTCGTTATTTTCCCACTTAAAGACATTTTCAAGCCCCCTTTTTAGGGAAGTTCTAAATTAGTATTATCTTTCAAATGCCGTTGGAATTTAACCTTTTCATTTTTGGCCTGCAAATGGGACATAGTACCTTTAAAGGTAGTTTGATAACGAATCCTCCACGAACCATAAATATGTTCAATTCAAAGAAAACAAAAGGAATCTATTCATTCATCATTTGAAAACTACTGGTCCGTTTATTATCATGGCTAAGAGCTCCTACGCACTAGAATTTCATCGAAATTTGGGAGG
Source organism: Mesocentrotus franciscanus (assembly GCA_037976565.1). Classification (NCBI taxonomy): domain Eukaryota; kingdom Metazoa; phylum Echinodermata; class Echinoidea; order Camarodonta; family Strongylocentrotidae; genus Mesocentrotus; species Mesocentrotus franciscanus. The sequence continues at coordinate 1,431,291 of CP137684.1, read as the reverse complement.
TGTGCAAATGAGGGCTATTACCTTTAACTCGTGCAATCACTACCTTGTTTTTCTCGAGAAGGTGAATCACTGATGAATTGTCTCAGCCCCGGTCTCTCCAGCTAGAAACTAGAAACGACATACCGCGGAAAATCAGGCACAGATTTACCGAATTATGGTGTTCAGTAAATATTGATGATCATTCGACCAGGGAGGTTGAACTTCAACCACAATATACTTTATCCTCCGATTTAACAGAATCATGGAGGCCGACATCACCTCCAGAATTTCCCAAACTATCCAGTAACTTTAAAGGTAGTAGCCTTCTTAGACATGAGATGATGAGCATACCCTCTTAATAATTTAGAGCAATATTGGACCAGTAATTTTTGAAATGAGAAGTGAATAGAGTGAACAATTTTGTCGATGCGGATTACTAATCAAACTTAAAAAAAAAAAATCTATTCACTGCTCTTTTCCAAATTACTGATTCGTTTGCTCTGGAGAGGGTTATCATGCCTAACTGCCAGGGTAAAAAATAAAATACACGGGAGCGACGAGCGATTCGCCTCAAGTCGACAGAATCGCTACCGTAAACCAAATAACGGGAGCGAAAAAGAGGAAAATATTAAAAATCGCTCTTGTGGTTTTCTGTGTCCTCATTTTTTTCAAACATTCGCGCTCAAAGAACAAACTTAATCGATTCCCAATAAACTAATAAACATTTGGAAACATTTACAAACAATCATGACATCGACATATTTGACGAACACTATCTTGATATAATGCTACGAGGTGGATCATAATTGTATTAAAATTGCGGCATATGTGCGCGTCGCACCCGAAATCTTCAGCTTGTGAAGGTTTACGTTCTCGATGGAAACTGCCGAGATTTCGAGTTTGGGGCAGATATTACTTGTCCGTACGTCGTCACAATGAAACATTCTTGTATAGCACCCTGTATCAGTTCATTCTATGTGGAATACAAATAGAACAATGATTTTCGGTCTTCGTGCGATACCGAAACTATCATTAAAGGTAGTAGCCCTCATTTTGCGCACCCACCTCAACTTCGATGAATTTCCATGGGTAGAAGCTCTTAGGCATGATAATTTTAGAGCAAACGGACCAGTAGTTTTCTAATGAGAAATGACTAGATTTCTTTTATTTTCTTTGAAGTTTAATTACTAACCCTTCACGAGCCAATTATTGTTCACTTCAAAGAAAATAAAGAAATCTTTTCACCTTTCATTTCAAAACTACTGGTCCATTTGCTCTAAAATTCTGGAGAGGGTTATCATCACGCCTCAGAGTTTATCCATGGAATTTCATCGAAATTCTGGAGGGCGTGCAAATGAGGGCTACTACATTTAAATCCCATGGTAAAAGTTGATTTGTAATAATTATTGACGGTCTTTTTGTGTGTCAAAAAGAGGCTACCAAAATTGTCGGCACATTCTAGTGTTTCTCTCTCGTTAAAGCAGTATTTGGTGGGCAAAGCAGCTCGTCGTCGAAGAGCCTTGCCTGCGCTGTAGACCTCCTGATCGGGAGTGTGATACGCGATGGTCTGTCAACAAT
>CP137684.1:1402903-1429234 GCA_037976565.1 Mesocentrotus franciscanus | reverse complement strand
TGTTGGTGGTGGTGGTGGTGGTGGTGGTGGTGGTGGTGGTGGTATGGTGGTGGTGTTGTTGGTGGTGGTGGTGGTGGTGGTGGTGGTGGTGGTGGTATGGTGGTGGTGTTGTTGGTAGTGGTGGTGGTGGTGGTGGTGGTGGCGGTGGTGGTGGTGGTGTTGTTGGTGGTGGTGGTGGTGGTGGTGGTAGTGGTGGCGGTGGTGTGGTTAGTGGTGTTGTTGGTGGTGGTGGTGGTGGTGGTGGTGGTGGCGGTGGTATGGTGGTGGTGTTGGTGGTGGTAGTGGTGGTGGTGGTGGTAGCGGTGGTATGGTGGTGGTATTGTTGGTGGTGGTGGTGGTGGTGGTGGTGGTAGTGGTGGTAAGCGGTGGTATGGTAGTGGTATTGTTGGTAGTGGTGGTGGTGGTGGTGGTGGTGGTGGTGGCGGCGGTGGTATGGTGGTGGTATTGTTGGTGGTGGTGGTAGTGGTAGTGGTGGTAGTGGTATTGTTGGTAGTAGTGGTAGTGGTGGTAGTGGTAGTGGTATTGTTGGTGGTAGTAGTAGTAGTAGTAGTAGTAGTAGCAGCAGTAGTGAGTAGTAGTTGTAGTACATGTACATGTAGTAGTAGTAGTAGTAGTAGTAGTAGTAGTAGTAGTTAGTACACTGTTAAAACTAGTATCAGAAAACTACAGGTTAAAAAATTGTTGATTAAAAAACACTCAACCATGGTTATAATGAAGTGTGGATCAAAACTATTCCTTTTAAACTTTGTTGGATATGTCCGAGTCGTTGGCAAACTTTGTAACCCAGCATGGATTAAAAACAAAAGTCCCACAGTATTAAATGATTGCCCCCTCCCCATTAAATTTTAATCAAAGTTGATTAAAGTACGTACTGGTCAAGTGACCCAACGGAACGAAGCACGTACGCATTCATGTGACACGTACCTCATTTATTGAGCATCACCTTCAGGATTGCGAGTGATAAAGATTGGAATCTCGATTTGGTAATAAAAACATTGACCAATTTTGCATGATCGCGCAATGCACGTAGACTACATATGGATGCGTGCAATCTCTATGGGAAGGATTTTAGCACACAAAATCAAGTGCGCGATCAGACACCATCCGTAGCAATAGAACCGAAGTCCTATTCCATTATTCCATGCTCTGCTGTTCAGGCGTGGATTGGGCGACATGTCGATTCAACATGGCGAAGAGAAAGTATGCATGCGCAGCACATATGCGCATGCGTACTTTCTCTTCGCCATGTTGAATCAACGATACATGGATGAATCGTCGGGTTAAGACGAAGAATCGACACCCTTTTTCCCATCAAAGGCTTCTACAAATTATAATTTCAAGGGGGTGGCACGTTGCCCAGAGGAGTCGAAAAACATTGTAAGTCAAAATTGTAATTACTACCTCTTCACATTTTAAGATAATGTCGCCCAATCTGCTGCACGTAGAACTTTAGCTTACAGCGGTTTACAGCCAGCGCGTGCGCAGAACGTTCATCCGATCTCGGTCTCATTTTCGTAATTTGGCGCCGAGACTAGTCGACATGGGCCCAGTTATGTGTGAAGTGCGTCACCTGTTTAAAGCACGACATGTCAAAATCTCCGTGGTGTGACGTAATATTTCGTATTGACTTTGCCATTGAACTTAAGTCGTTCTTAAGTTAAGTAGGCCCTCTCTCACTTAAATTTGAAGCCACTTAGCTATCGGCCAATGAGAGCGCGTAAACTCACTGTGCAGCGCTGAATGCCTAAAGTTGGCCGTGCGCTGTTTGAATCGTTTTCCTGTTCGCCGCCGTCTGGAGCTCCAACGCCTTCGGTAGCGCCGTCGGAGCTCCCTGGAATAAGCGCGAGGCCTGCTTTGAACACTCCAATTTTTTTCAAAGTAAACGTTCCGGCCTCTCCTCCTACTCAATTAAGAGCACCAGGCAAAAACCAAGAGGAAGGCCAGGACGTACTGCAGTACACGCCTTCCGGCGGACCGCAGGCCTGGGCCCAAGATCCAACTACGAGCTTTTTAACTGCAACAGCGCATGGGTATATGGGTGCCAGTTAAGGCTATTTGTAATATCAATATATTTACAAAATCACTAAGCCCTTAACTAGGCTACTAGCTGTCTCTATGCTAGCTTTCTTCTTCTTCAGTGTAGTTTGCTTCCTTCATTGCTTCAAAGTTCAAGTTCAATCTTGAACTTGAACTTGAAGATTCTTGCAGCTTTCTTTCAGTTTCAAGTTCAACTTTCATAAATAATGCAAGTTCAGCTCAGGAAAAACCTCAGGAAACACACTCCACAATCTTCGCCCTGGTTGTGCGTTTCAGGTGATTTTGAATGAAACAGAGTACCTCATTTATAATCACTGGTTCAGGACAATTCGGCTTCATCATCAGCAACAGCCACCAGGATCACAACATCCATTCACCATCAGCATGCAGCTGTGGCCATGGCATATACCATGGCATATACCAACGTGAATCCCAGTACGTGGGATTATATTTTAATTATTTCCACACAATGCACAAGTTACCAAGTTCCGATAACATACTCACTAAATTCATTTTGATAATTCTACCATTCCTCAGTCAACGGCATGTAATCAAAAGTCCCCGGCCCCATGGAGATTTGGATAACCGTTGTGTAAACATATAGATCGGTAAAAAAAAGAGAAACTTCAAGTGAAATAATGAGTTTTCTGTAAATTTTTCACGAGCAATCACATACCAACCTTCTGCCCTGGTGCTGTATAATGAAATCTAGTAAGTATACAAAATGAATATATAGGCCCCTAGACGACATAAGATTTCCCCCATATTCTGTACTCGATCAGTAGATTAACACGTTTCAGTACATTTTGTATTTTCCTATTCTTGACATTAAAGTATGACTTTACGCTTAAAGAAGCTTGTTGAAAGACAACAGAAAATTAATTGATTATTCAAACAAATATATAGGTGCATGCATTTGCATAGATGTATTCCTATATAAGGCCAATATGTTGCCAATGACTATTTTTATCAATTAATATTTTATAAAGAAGCTGTCTTGTTTTAATGACACATTTGCAATTGTGACTTCAAAATAATTAACTAATAGCCATTTCACTTTGCTTTTTTTTTCTTATTATATGCTTTTGAGATATTTTTGAACATGATTTTTTTTGTTCAGCACTGCTGTATTGAAATTGCTCTTTGATGTACCCAGATGTATTTCTCGAAAGTGTTTTATTAAATTTCTTTGGAATTTTAGTCATTATTTTTCGACCCTTATTCATTTGGCAGACAGTAAATTCACAAATCCTAGACAACCCGACCCAAAGACAGCCCGACCCTGGACAACCCGACCCAATAAGCCAATTCGCGATCTCAGCGCACAATGCATTGTGGTACTCGGTCATAGGTCATTGGAGATAAACAAAAGAGCGTTGCCCATGGGTACTCGTACTAGCGTGTACATTGTGAATAGCCAATTCAATTACAGAACGCCGTAATATTCACCCGATAGTATTGCTGAAAATTACATTTTTTTCGTCGTTTTTTTCATTGAATGATGAATGATTGATGGAAATGTATCTGAACTTACAGATTATACTTTGGAATGGGAATGCTTTGAAGGATTTTATACGGATAAGAGGACTCAAAACAAGAGGTTTAAAAGCGGAGCTACAAGCGTTGGTCTACAGTGCTGTACAGTTTGGTTACGAAGTGAAACCTAGTGTTAGTAGTAGTACTAGTGAGGTGGAGGAAGATAGATCGAGGTCTGCCAACTATGCAGAGTTGTTGAACATTAAGGGAAAACTAATTCCAGATCCTCTTGTTGATTTGAAAGACAACTGGATCCCAGAAAATAAGGAGTGAAATTTTTGGTGGCCCAAAGCTAATTTTTTAGTGGACCAGGTTTGTGCTAATTTCTAGCTCCGCCTAAAGACAAGTGTGCATAACTTTCATTGGGTATATTAATGAATGTACTGTTTATAATGTATATTGTTTTCTTTAAATGTGAATGTACAGCCATGGAAAGATAAATAAATGTGTAGTTATCCAATAATCCATAAATTAACATGCATCAGTCATACTCTCATTCAGCTTGCACACCGCAAATGCATGCATGGTCTTTAATGATTCAGTAAATAAATAATTTATTTCACATGTTATTTTTACATGTAAACTTTATCATGTCAGCATTATAAACTGCTAATAGTCATATTAATGTAAAGTGCATATCAATAAATGAATAAAGATTTGCAAAGGTATACATGTACACATTTATTAAAATTTACTTTGTTAATGATAAATTTCAGAGGGCAAATGATCTGGTAATTTTCCAGAATTCTGGATATCATGTTAATTTTAATAAAAGTTGTTTACTTCTGAAAAATAATGAATATGACTGCAATTAATTTTGTTCTAGGATGTAGTAGGCTTAGTAGTCTCAAAGTGAGAGAGGGAGAGAGAGAGAGAGGGTAGAGAGAGAGAGAGAGTTAGTGAGAGAGTGAGAGAGTGGGAGAGGGAGAGAGAGAGAGAGAGATGTAATACAAGATTTTTACTTCTGAAAAACAATGAATATGACTGCAACTATTTTTTTTCTAGGATAGTCCTTATTTGTTTGGTATAAAAATGACTTTGAGGGCAATTAACAGCGTGTTCTATTTTTAGATAATGAACAATACGCCAAATCATCTTAGATCAAACTCTAATAGAACAAAACATATTGAGGAGAATAGTATGACTGGGTATATATATTTATTGGTCCACAAACAATATCACTCATTACTAACTTCAAATCATACTTTAGAACACATAAACTTAAATGGTCGAGCATGGGATTTGTTAATCCAGTTTTTAGTTTTTTGTTCATAAATTTATTCCATCGTTTTGTAGCTTTTGCATCCTTCCTGTCTGTGGGAAATGGAAATAGTCTGAAAGGGGGTGAGAAATCGCAACATCCCCATCCAAAGCGAGTCCGATGCTGCAAAATCCTTGCTTCCACTTTTCCAGCTGGAAGGACCCATTGCCGCACCCAACTCTCTCTCTCTCTTGTATCCTTCCTCCGTTAAGGTCGGAGATCATTGACATCAGCTGAGGTGAATGAAGACACTTTTATGGGTTGCTAGAGTTTGAAGTGCTGCTGAGAAGGTTTTGGCGGGTTGTGTGAAGATTGCGAATGAAGTAAAGAATGAGTGTGTGAAGCTGAGTTTTGCTGACACTGTTAGTGCGCACAAGGGGAAGAAAGAGTATACACTCCAGAAAAGTCTGGGAGTCTGTTTCAAAGAATTGTGCATATTGTCTGGTATTGTTGTTGTCCTTTATGCGGTTGATGAAGTCACATCGCACAGATGTAAGGGCTGGACACGATGAAACAAAGTGTTCAACATCTTCACGATTTATGGAACATAATCGACAGAGGTCATCTGAAGCCTTTCCAATCCTGACAAGTCTGGCCTGGGTCAGATAAACTTTACATGCAATCTGGGCTTTGATGGTGATAGCTGGTCTCAAGCTGGGACTGGCTACATGTCCAGGATACAAGTCGATAGCCTTGGGCTTTGGTCTTCTGGTCCACAACGAGTGATGTTTTCTCAGAGAGAGCCTCGTTTTGCCTGGACTCTGATGCTCCAGCCACAGCCGACAATACCATGCGCTTCCAAAGACTATAGGTTGGAGGTCTTATAATAAGCTCGTCCAGCGAAGGAAGACTGAGCAACTGCAGAGCTGAGCGCCATTGTTGAACTGAAGGGGTGTCGGCACAGATGCTATGAAGTAGTAATCTGTGTTCCGTTCTTTCAGACGCGATGTTCAGGATCTGTCCCAGAAGCAAGAGCTTTTCTTTCACAACCAGAAGACTTATGGGCAGTATGTCTGTCAGAAGGTACACGGATTCATCAGCTGCAGATAGTGGGAGCCCCAGTATGCGTTTGAAGAGATGGACCTGAGCTTTGTCGAGACGATTCAACATAGCCTTGGAGAAAGTCACGCAAGGGCAGCCATAAAGCATCCGCGGCACGCAGAAAGTTGACCAAAGCTTGGCAGCAATGTGGGGTACTACTCTGGGACTGAATGGAGATGTCCCTACAAGAGCATAGAATGCTTTGTACCCCTTTGAGATAGCCTCAGCCGCAAAGTCGAACTGAACGTCCGGGTCCTAGTAATGCCAAGATGTTTATGAGACGAGACCTCATTAATAGATTCTCCACTGATATGCCAGGATTGTCCATGGTCTTTCTTGTGATTAAACACAATAACGGCACTCTTAGAGGAGTTTATCTTATATCTCCAATCCTGGGTGTATTGAAGAGTAACATTTAGCATCTCCTGGAGTTCTGTTGGGCTATTACTGAGAAGCGCTATGTCATCAGCAAATGCTATTACGCCAAGATACAAATTCTTGATTGTGCAGCCAAGATGGCAATCTCTTAGGATCTTAATGAGGTCATCAATGTAGAGAGTGTAAAGCATTGGAGACAGCACACCTCCCTGTCTTACTCCTTGGAGAACACTGAATGGTGGACCCACTGATTGATCCCATAGCACCTTGCTAGAACAATTCTTGTAGAACTCCGCAATTATATCCAACAGAAAGGAAGAAGGATGCGTGGAAGATATTTTTGAGAGCAGACCTTCTTGCCATACCCTGTCGAATGCTTTCTGGGCATCAAGCATTGCAATGAAGAGTGGTTGCTTTGAAGACTTGCACAGCTCAATGACGAGGTCAAGGGCTTTTCCAGTTAGTAGGCAAGACCTTCCCTGCTGGAAACCAAATTGAAGCTGGTCTGGGATATCATGCTTCAGTAGGTGACTAGTGAGTTTGGGCTTGATTAACAGTTCTAGCAGCTTGCCCAAGACAGGGGTCAGGGTGATGCCTCTGTAGTTTCCTGGAACTGCTGGATCTTTGCCACCACCTTTATGCAGTGGAATCACAAGACCATCCTTGAGGCTTGGTGGGATGTGTTTCAAGCCAACCATCCAGTTCATCAGGATAAGGATAAGAGTTCTTGTATTGTATCCAGTGTACAAAAGATGTTCAGGAGATATGTTGTCCGACCACTGGCTTTGCCAGTCTTCAAAGAGGAGATAGCAGTCTGGAGCTCTTTTGATGAAATCAAAAACTTGAATCCGTGAAGAGCTTGGTTACCAAGAAACTCTGCATTAAGAACACCTTCTGACTCGTGATCACTAGGAGTTGAGAGCTCTTGAAAGTATTGTGTCCAGCCTTGGATGATATCTGTCCCCGAGTAGCAATGTTCCCCCAGTTTCAGATGTTGTATGCCTGTGTTGGAACGTGGACTGTTGCCTTTAAGAAGCTTATAAAACAGCCGGTCGTTATTCTCATGAGCCTCCTCAATCTCAGTGAGAAGCCCATTTCTACAGGCAGCTCTTGACTGTCTCAGCTTGGAGCGGAAACATTTCTTAAGCTTGGCAGCTAATATACCCAAGGGACTACTCTTGCCTTCACCAGAACCTTTCCAGTCTTTCCACAGGTTGATGTATCTTTTGTAGCTTCCCTCCACTTCAGGATTCCACTCCATCTTGCCTTTACCTCTGCCTTTACCTTTAGAGTGGGGTAAGCTCATTGCAGTTTGAACCAGGGCTGACTGCAAACTAGCCATGATACTGTTTAAGAGGGCTGCATCCGGAGTTGCATCAGCAAGAGAAGTCAAAATTGATTCAGAGGCTCTCTCCAGCGGTTCCGTATACAAGTCATTGATCACTTGTTTTGACACCTTCTTCCAGTTGATTCTTGGACGACATGCACGTTGGATGCATAAAACATTATCACTCCTAGCAGGGGCCTTGTAGAGCACCGAACGTTCCAAGTAACCCTGATGGGGAAATGATCAGATCCATTCAGTGGTTCCTTGTAGAGGATTACAAAGTTGGAGAAGTCTCTTGCCAACCTCTGATGGGTGAGAAAAGTGTCAATGAATGACCGCTTAGTGCCATCATCGCTCTGAAACGTATAAGCTTCTTGATCTTTCAGTAGAGCAGAAAGACAGACCATTGCACTGGTATGCATGAAGGCACCAAGGATACTCTGGACTTTTTTCTTGCGGTCACTGTTGTGAAGGTCCACATTGAGGTCACCACCTAATAAAAAGGCGCGAGAACTATTGGTCTGAATGATGTGTAACATTTCCTCTAGTATAGCCTGATACTCTGCAAGAGCATCTGGGGAGGTATCACATGGCATATAACAGTTGAACAATATGATGTCACATGTTGAGAATTGTAAAAGAGTACAGATGAGCCTTTGAGATATGGTGGGAATGAGCTTCGATGAACATGCGAGTGCCTTGCTGACGAAAGTAGCTACGCCCCCTCTCGCTCTCCTGGTTGGAAGTGAGTGAATGGGATCATGAGCCTTACAGAAGGAGATGAAGCCCTGGTGGACTGAGCTAAGATAGTGGAGTTCACCTTCATGAATCCAGTGTTCTTGCATAAAAAGAATATCTACTTGTGATAACAAATGATGAATAAAACTTTCATTTGACCTGAATCCACGAGCATTAAAAGAGGCGATGCAGATAGACTTTACATTCTCTGGGAGACAGCAGACAAAGGCTGGAGTCTGTGAGTTGCATGATGCGAAGGTGTTGCTCTCTGATTGACTGCTCGATCATGTGACTTGGCTGTATCGAGTGCAGACACAGGAGGTTCAGAAGAGAAGCTGTTATGTAGTAGACAGTCTCCATCTGCCAGTGGTAAGTGGCTGTTGAGGCCCGGCCGTGCCGAAAAAGTGAATTAGATTCACTTTGAATATTGCTATCCAATGCTGGACACTTCAAGTGTTCAGGTCGGTTACGACTATTCTTCTGTAATATAGGCTCATCAGACTCATTTACTGCATGGGCAGGCTTGGCAGGAAAAGACTTGCTCATCTCGTCGTGCTTTGGTAGATGTAGTCTTCTATGATTTTGAAGAAGTTCCTCCTTACCAGCACATTCAGCAGTATGCGAAGCCCCAACCGGCTGGTGAAAATTTGCGTCTGAACGAGATCCAGGAGTTACAGTTGAACGCTCATCTTGGTCAGTACTACAAGTATGTTTGACACTAGATACAGTGTGAAGAGTGGTGTCAGGCTGTAAAGATGATTCCTCTGAACTAGCTTTTCCAGGAGCATCTGCCACATGTTCACCTAGACCTCCAGTACCTGTATGTAATCCATCCATTTTGTGTTTGATCTTGGTTGGTGGATGCACCGCTTGTTGAAAGAGCTCGTCCACCACTCTGCTTGATGTAGAGGTCTCAGGGGTAAGATGATGTCTCTCATGGGGTTTTCTGCTAACACCATTGAATGTACTCTTGGAATGCATAGGAGAGGGAACTTCAGGCAGTTTCTCAGAATCCCGTTGAAGATGAACATATCTAGCATCGTTATGAGCCTCTTCATCCACACAAAGGCTTTCGAACCTGTTGGAAGTTGGGATAGCGTAAGGGTGTTCAGTTGTGGAGGGGCCAGATGAAGGATTGGTGGCAGACGGCATTTTCTCATTTTCATCATATCCTGTCTTGTGCAATCTATGAGAGGTTTGGCTTTGTTTGACCTCATGTTGACCCATAGACCGGGGAGGCTGAATTGAAGCAGTTCCCAGTCCAGAATTTCCATGATTCCTGACCGACGAACCCATATCCTGGCTGCTGAGTCTGGGACTAAATGAGGAATCAACTTGCTGCTTATAGCGACCACGTGAGGGTGGGCCATAATGGTGGTTAGATGACCTGTAGTGCAGATTAGTGTTTGTGAAGTACCTACTCTTCTGTAGCCTTGGGTATTGATTGGCATCATTTCTAGATGGACTATGAGCTGGTGAAGACTCAAATGAAGCATTCTCTTCATCAGCAATACCTTGAAGGCCATGAGTTTTGCAAATAGTAGTCAAGAAGTCTACTTGTAACTGGAGGTCTCTTAACTCAGCTTCTTTTTTAGACAGGGAGTTCTTCAATGTGATTATCTCTCCATCCTTGTTTTGCACCAGAACTTTGTTACACTCTTGAAGATCATGCATACTCCGTAGATCCCTCCGAAGCTGCCGTGTTTGGTTAAGAAGTTGGTCATTCTCCATTAATATGACTGTATTAAGGTTATGTTTCTCTTTCAGATCTTCCTTGAGCTCCTGTATTTGCTTTGAGAATGCCTCACAATCACAAACTTTAACAGAGGGTGTCCCTTTACTCAGCGTAGGGGTGACGTGGACTACTGAATCGCTCTCAGTAACACCCTCAGGTGAATGGCTGTCACATTGTTGCTCATTCAGGTTACAATTGCTGGGTTCCTGGGGTTCACTACGCTCATCTCTGGCTTGCGACTCGAGTCCAAATGATTTTGGGTTGGTTACATTACAGTCTATAACGGCAGAGATATATTGCACATCATCTTCCCTTACATTGGAACTGTGTTGGTTCACAAGATCAACAGGTGGCAGCTTACCATCACCCTGAGAAGGTAACTCTTGAAGAAGGCTGCTAATAACTGAGCGAGGACTGGTGAGTATGGTTTGAGCACCATTTGGGCACGTTAGGAAGTCAGCCGATTCAGCTTCAGAGTGAATCTCTGCCTGGTCTTCAGCATGACTGCTCTGTGGGACATCTACTTGTGAGGACAGTGACTTGGTAGTTGACTGAATAGCATAGCAAGCATCACAGGTGAACGGGGCATGCTTGTTCACAATAAGCTCTGCTAAATCCTGATCCTGAAGACCAGTGCAATCAAAATGAGTCCACGAATCGCAGGAGTGGCACTGAATAGTACCATAACAAGCATGTGTGTTGCAGATGGGGCACTGAAGTTTCTGCTCTTCGGGGGAACACTGGCATATCTTAACAGTGCAAGGACCCTTGCGAGAAGTACTACCTAGATTACTTATTTCATCAAAGAGGCAGTTTAGACTTCTTCTGATGTCGGTGTCCGGAGTGACGTCATCTGATTTTTGGAACATAAATGACTTGAGTTCAGTTATCAGATGAAACTGTTTGCCACTGATAAATATGCGATAATAATCATCAAAGAAAAGGAACGATAGCTTTTTAACCTTTCCCGCTTCACCGTTTTTCTTTTTATTATAGATTTGGAATCCACTGCTCACTTTTCCTGTTATTGGAACTGCAAGATGTGCTGGGTTGAATTCAGGATGTTTCGCTAGCAAATCACACAAAACTCTTTTGGTTTCTGCATAAAGAGATTTGTCAAGCACAATGTTGAGAAATTTATGACCTCCTTTGGACTGCCCTTCATATGATATTTCATAGCCATTAGATGCTTTCCTAGGTGAAAAGGTGGCCTTTGATGAAGTCATTGTTATGGCAGGTAATACAAATAGGGCATAAATTGAAATTGAGTATGAAGATAAGGCTTACAGAGCACAAAATGGATTGGAACTCATTTTACAACAAACATGTAAAGGAAGGGAAGGAAGGAGGTTTGCAGTATAGAATGGCTGCCACCAGCAGTGAAGAGCAGACTTGCGTAAGGGTTCACGTGCTAGAATGCTACATGTAGTTCGCTTGACGACAATAGAAAGTTTACATGAATGTACTTTACTGAAACATGTGTAGGTCTATATTCAGAAGACAATGACAACACAATGAACTTGGTAGATATGCACAGTGGCAGAGGCAGCAGAAAGCAGGATCAGTCAAAGACTTAAAGCATGCAGGGTGACAGGCATACATTACAACATGGAGACATACTACTTACAGGAGATGACAGGTGTGCATTACATGTACATGAAGACATATAAGTTGATAGATTGAGGGTATACTGACTTCGGAAGTCGAGTCCTATTGTACTTTAGGCTGGCTTGCCTTGACTTGAAATGAAACCCGCAGCCGGCAGCCCAGGCTCCTCGCCAGAGACAGGGTAAAGGAACAAGTCAAGTCCAAGGTCAAGTTGGGGCAGCTTGAGAAGATCAAGTTGATGTTGGAAGAACCCTAGCTCCGGATCAATCGCGACTGAGGAGGGATGAATGCTTGACACCAAAGTGAGTGAGTGGGACTGGCTTGAATTCTCAAGCATGTGTCAAAAAGAAAGCCAACACAAGGCTGTCCTAAAATTTCACTTGAGTAAGCTAGGAGTCCATATCCAGTATTTAGTAAGACTGTCCTATTCTTCAAAATACTTGACAGTTCAGTTGTCCAAAATGACAATTTAAAGCGAAAATTAAGCGAAAATTAAGCGCAAATTAAGCAGCCAATTGAGACACAGTCTTCACACAACCCATCAATCAATCAATCAATTAAATTGTCACATAGCTTCATGGTTTATTATATTATTAAGCAGAAGATGCCTGAAACTGAAAGTGAAATGTAAAAAGAAGGGAGAAATAATCATACAATTAACAATATCTCTCATGAATATGTTGAAAATGACAAGACTTGTATGAAATATGTCCTCAATAGGATCAATGTCACAGTTGGTACCATAAATAATCAGCCAATTAATTAAGTTAGCGTTAGCATAGTAATGTTTATGCTGTACATCTTTTATTACATTCCCATCTGTACACTTCTGTGTCATGTTCTGACCCAAAACCCGAAACAAAATTCACCTTGAATGAGTAAAAACACCATTTTAAAAATGGTTACATGTTATTTTGGGATTTCATATTAGAAGAAGAACAATTCAAACCTACTTACATCGATGTTTGTTGCAAGAAACAGTCAGAATTCGGAGATATTACGCTCGTTTTGTGTGTCAGTTTTGTCAATTTATGATTAGTACGAACCGTAGCCGTCGTCGCCACTCTATTTGTTTATCTCCAGAAACTCGTCGGCAGGCGAATCCCGCGCATGCGCAATAACAACTGCGAAAAGGCTTATATACCGTACCCTGGACAACTGGACCTGGTCGAGTTGTCCAGGGTAGGGTGCTTCGGCGGACAGCTCCAGGCGCTGATCCAGGATTTCTTGGGGGGGGGGCCTAAATTTGAAATTATGCGAGCCAAATATTGGTACGTAGTGGTGACCGGGCCAGCAGTGGAGTAAGGAGCAAAAACGTTTGGGGGGAGCAGACAAAAATCTGCATCACGTACCCCACTCTTACATGCAGGCCCCGCTGAACGTTTTTCAAAGTTGGTGGGGGGTAAAGTATTTACGATCAGGTAGAGCATAACGTAAACTGGCATGGGGTCTAGGGGCAAAGCCCAGGCGGGGGTCAAGGGGAGGTGCCCCCGGAAGCTCAGGGGTATGGGCATTTAATTACGGTCAGATAAGCATATTTTGATACCTTATACATGACACTGGCAGGTCCCTAATTGGCGTGGGGTCCAGGGGGCTGAGCCCCCTGAAACTCAGGGATTTGAGGCGTAATGGTCAGATAAGCATTTAGGGGCCCGCCTTAGGGCCCTTGGTCTTAGATATACTTCTTTCAAAAAAGTGGAGGGGAGAGCTCGAGGCCCCCGAGCCCCGCCGTTCCGCGGACCCTGACATGTAGGCCTGTAAATAAGCATATTTCTTGCCTGACTGTAAATTTAAGAATTTGTCATTTTCCAACAAACCCATAAAAAAGGTGGGGGGGGGAACAGCCTGGGAGGCAAGCCGGCCCTTAATTTGGCCCCCACCCCCCCCCGATCTCCTTCTTTTTCCCCCTTTTCTTTCTTTCCCTTTCTCTCCTCTTTCCCATTCCCTTCTTTTCCTTCTCTCTCTCTCTCTCTCTCCTTTTTGTGGGGGCAAGGCCCGCTCGGCCCCCACCCCCTGGATCCGCGCCTGGCTCAGCCCACTGTTGGAAAGGCTTCCTTTTGCGACAGCCACCTAACCTAACCCGCTCGGCCCCCACCCCCTGGATCCGCGACTGGCTCGGCCCACTGTTGGAAAGGCTTCCTTTTGCGACAGCCACCTAAACCTAACCCTAACCTAACCCTAGCATGGCCTATCCCTAACCCTAACCCTAACCTTATTTTATAATGTATTATATATCATATTATATACCTCACTTTAGAAATCTAGCCATCTGATTGATCGAAATTGGAGTCGTGATTTTAGCCCTGCCTACCAGTCAATAGTCTTTTGAAAAGTGCCCTAGGACGCTTTTCAAAAGACTATTGACTGGTAGGCGGGGCATGAGTACTGCGATCCCCATTGGTTTACGTGTTAAAATTGTCTTTGTGCGAGAACGAACGCCATACAGTGCTTTTTGTCTGCGATTCCCAAATGATTGAAACTTTCAGTCATTTTTCCAGCGAAGTGTTTCTGTTATTTTGTTTTTTTTCTCAATAAAAGGCTAAGGTAAGAATTTTTGGTAGATTTTTGTTTTAATTCGGGGCTCGCGGGAAAGCCGAATCCCCTAGCTGCCATCGATCACCCCGAGGTGCACCTGGGTATATAGAGCGTATAAAAACAGCTATAGTCCTCTCGTAGCAGTCGATATAACTATATTATTATTAGATATATGATCATTCTAAGTTACTGATCTAAGCTGCATGTACCCATACTTTTTTAAGTAGGTCAAGCTGTACGTCCCCGAAGCACCCCACCCTGGACAACTCGACCTGGTTGAGTTGTCCAGGGTATTGGGTCGGGTTGTCCAGGGTTGGGCTGTCTTTGGGTCAGGCTGTCTAGACCCCAAATTAACATGCATATGCATATACATTAATGTTTTACAAACATATGATATCATAATTTAAAGACAAACATATACCATATGAAAATTAAATACCATAATTGTCTTGTTCTATATTGTATCTATAGTCCATCTACTACAAGTAGCCTACTACTAGTACTAGTAAATAGTAGGCCAGCATGCTCTTGAAAGTCAAGCACTTTGATGAGAGAGAGCATGATCGGCGCTTGTTCAGAAGCATATCCTACTTTCACCCCTTAACTCCAGCATAGAGATACCCTACTAAAACAGACCTAAAAATCAAGTAAATATTTATCTTTTCTTCAAATAATGGCCATGATTTAAAAGTTGTTATGTTTCTTACCTGTTTCGTGTCAATTTTCTTATCTTTTTGGGAGTATTTTTCCTAAAAATGAAGACTTATAATATACACTTTCTCACGGCAAACTGCTGCACAATACAATTGCATACCGTACTGACGTTGGGTTGTATTTCACTCTATTATTATTATTGCAAAAAGTCTTTTCTCAGTTGACGGCACACAGAAAAAAATGCTCTAAAGTCCCTTAAAGGTATAGACCAGTTTTGGAAATGCCAGTAGTAGTAGTAGTAGTAGTAGTAGTAGTAGTAGTAGTAGTATAGTGTATAGTAGGAGACTTTATTGGATAACTTGTTTAGCACAGGGCTAATCTTGGCTGCCACAAGGTCCATATCCATCCCATATATTTACATCTTTCTGCATTTATGTGTACAGTGCTTGTAACTTTACCAAGACTGGGCCAAATTTATTATCATTATTTTGATGATTCCAGGGGCGTGTTTCATCAACTAAAATCGATTTCGATTTTAAAAATCGATTTTAAGGCCGAATCGATTTTAGCTTAAAATTGATAGTTGTGAGCTGTTTCATCAAATCGATTTTAAGCTAAAATAGATTTTTAGGGTCTGTAATCAAGGCTAGTGAATTTGGGGTAAATCTACTACAAAATGGCATCGGTAAGCTACTGCAAGAGAGGTCCTAGAAAAGTAAGTAAATTCCGTTTTTCTCTGAAAATATTAATTCTGTTGATAAAAACTCTGTTATTTTGGAAGAAGAAAAGTATTCCTCTCATCTTTATGTGAATACATTTTTATTTAACCGAACGATATTTAACTTATATATCAGTTAATATCACTCCCCAACTGGGCTAAAAGTGGATGAATTGCACCGGTTAATTCATTTCAGTCCCATTCATATAAATTCATGCAGGTCCAACTAAAATTGTCTACCGATGATCGTTTGTTAGGACAGGACAGGTACAAATATTCTTGCATTATTTGCAATTGATAACAATTTAGTAGAGTCAAAGTGTGTAGACCCCGCTGATATTTTTCGGGGACAAAGGTTTTTAAGTGTTTTTGAGTTGTTTGGAGGTCAATGATTAAAATTAGCTTGGGTAGTCCCCTCCTAACTCCCGGCAACTCTCGTAGGGGTCAAAATAAGGTCAAAATGGGGTCAATAGGGGGTCAATTTTTTTAAATGCCCTGATTATGTTAAAAGACATGTCAAATTGTTTGTCTCGTCATACTGAACAAAAAGTGTACATGATCATATACCCTGACCTCCCGTTAAGAAGTGATGGCTGGAAAAGTCAAAAGGTCAACAAACTTTTATTTGAGGGCAAAATACACTAAAAGTGTTAGGGTCGATCAATTTTCATGTTTTTTGTGTCTATTTATATGTATTTTGATTTAGAAATTTGAATGAGACAATTTCTACTTAAGACCGTATTCAAAAGATATAAGGGGTCAAAATAAGGTCATTTGGGGTCAAATGAGCTCCTTTGGGATCAAAATACACTAACAGACTTAGGAGTTATTTGTGTCAAATTATGTGTAAATTGATGAATAATAGTGAATGAATTTTTTTTTTTTTTTTATTTAGAAAACCATATTCAATTGATGTAAGGAGTCATTATAAGGCCAAAATGGGGTCATTTGGGGTCAAAAATGTTTAATTGACCTAAATTGTGCTGTAATGCACTCTCACACTGAATGAGAAAGAGCAGTTTCATTCTAGGGTTAAAATACGATAGGAGTGACAACAAAGCCATGTTCATTTTTTTAAGTGTCACAATGCAGTTTACATGTAATTTAACTGGTGGCCACAATGTCAAATTAGCTTGATTGTTTTTATCTGCCCATCAGTTACATACACAACCCTGCGCTCTCTTACTAGGTATGGTAAATGTCTTAATTTGTTGCAACATACCTTTAAGGACGGATAGATGTGACAAATCAGAGGTTCTACGCATAGTCGGAATCTTCAGAGACAGAGTCTTGATCATTATCGATATCCGAATCGGAGTCAGACTGTGGAGATTGGTCATCTGCTGGTATTAGGTTGGTCAAACGTGTAGGCAATGCAGGCTTGGTGTATCGAAGTGGGATGCAGTTGCCATCTTTCATGTGCCATCCATGGTGGAGAGGTGATGGAGGAGCATCTGGACTCCTGAAGTTCAGGAAGATGTATGCCTGATAGTTGGCTCGTCTGACCTTCATCTGATGTGAGTCGCAATCAGGTGGCATTCTCTGTGTTGCTTTTTCTTCATACTCTCCCACTTCTTTGCTCTTGCCTCTGCTAAACTTGTACTAGTTTTGTCTTTGTAGATGAACTTAATTGTGAATTGCTCCATGTCGATTTGGGTGTCTTCTGATACAGGCAGCTGTTTCCCAAGTCCTTGGAGCAAACTCCTTCCTTCCTCTGACTTCATTGCCGATTCAAAGATGGATGGTTTGCCATGGCCATAGAAGCCAGAGACAGCGTCTGCACCAGTATGAACATGAAAGGGACAATGACATCTGCCACTTCAGGACTGCAAAGCTTCTTACAGTCATAGACGAAGCCCTTCCTCTTGATGCCTAATGGTCCTTCAATCTGATGGGCTGCGTATGCTGCTAGAACCATAACATCTGTGTCTTCTGCATCGATAACAACAGTGTCTTCCACACCTGACTGTCTTAGTTGGTAATACACATAGAGAAGGATGGTGTCCGCTTCTGTGTGTTGGCATGTGAATTGCTCTAATTCTGTGCCCTTCTGCAGATCTGAGCAACGATCTCTCACTGAGTATATATAAGTCGTCTCTGGGTGTTCTAATGACATGATCTTGAACTCTGCATTCAGAAACTGTTGGAGCCGAACTTTGTTGCCTGGATTTTTGAACATATCATTGAACAGCCTGGATGTTGGCAGTGGATCATCTCTTCTCATAAATACATTTCGGCTACCTCCTACATAAGTAACGCCTGTACGCCTCTGATGTTCACTATCCTTGATACTCTCATCTAGGTCATAGGGATCATTCACAAAGAAAATTGTGGTCGCCTTTCTGTGACGACCTGCAACTATGTTGTAAATCTTGTTTGCATAATCGCCCCACGTATAATCTGTACCATCCTGCTTCTATGGATAGAGATGACCATGAACAAGGGTTCAAAGATGAAAGCAGGATGGAAACATATCTTGAAGAACGAAAAGATGTTACTTGCACACAAAAACCACAAATGCTTGCAACAAAGTGAGAAACTCCTTGCATGTACTGGCAAACCTCAAAGACTCTTCCAAGGATCACAGAGAAAATTGCAAGAAGAGACTGCAGAGAGATGAGAAAGGGTTCAAGATCTGGACAAATGCCTGGGTGAGTTTGACTGTGACCCGTTTGATGAGACCAAGCCAACATTGAGGTCTCTGCAGTCTGGTATGATGGCATCCGATCAGCTGGTCGTTGACTTTGAGAATGCGCACAAAGATGGTGAAGTGCTTGTTCAATCATTTTTCAAAGAGAGGATGTTTTCCGATGAGAAGAACTTTGATGACACGATGCACAGGAATTCACGCTGCAGTTTCACCAAGCCACCAATTGTTAAAGGAACATCTCGGGTTACAAAGACTGATGCAATGGAGAACAAGGCCATGACAGAGGTAATCTCTCTTGCTCAGAAATGTGAGGACACATTTCGACTGAGCGATGTAATGCAATATCGTGTTACAGATGAATGTCTACCTATCTTTAACGTGAACGGAACACTGAGAAAGGTGATGAAATCAAAGTTGGTTGACAAGCTCAATCTTGAGGAGATAAACTCGCTTAACAACTACATTGCACTCGTCGACATGGGATTCATTTGGAGACTTAGTACTCCATCAGCAGAGGATAGAGAGAAGCAGGATGGTACAGATTACACGTGGGGCGATTATGCAAACAAGATTTACAACATAGTTGCAGGTCGTCACAGAAAGGCGACCACAATTTTCTTTGTGAATGATCCCTATGACCTAGATGAGAGTATCAAGGATAGTGAACATCAGAGGCGTACAGGCGTTACTTATGTAGGAGGTAGCCGAAATGTATTTATGAGAAGAGATGATCCACTGCCAACATCCAGGCTGTTCAATGATATGTTCAAAAATCCAGGCAACAAAGTTCGGCTCCAACAGTTTCTGAATGCAGAGTTCAAGATCATGTCATTAGAACACCCAGAGACGACTTATATATACTCAGTGAGAGATCGTTGCTCAGATCTGCAGAAGGGCACAGAATTAGAGCAATTCACATGCCAACACACAGAAGCGGACACCATCCTTCTCTATGTGTATTACCAACTAAGACAGTCAGGTGTGGAAGACACTGTTGTTATCGATGCAGAAGACACAGATGTTATGGTTCTAGCAGCATACGCAGCCCATCAGATTGAAGGACCATTAGGCATCAAGAGGAAGGGCTTCGTCTATGACTGTAAGAAGCTTTGCAGTCCTGAAGTGGCAGATGTCATTGTCCCCTTTCATGTTCATACTGGTGCAGACGCTGTCTCTGGCTTCTATGGCCATGGCAAACCATCCATCTTTGAATCGGCAATGAAGTCAGAGGAAGGAAGGAGTTTGCTCCAAGGACTTGGGAAACAGCTGCCTGTATCAGAAGACACCCAAATCGACATGGAGCAATTCACAATTAAGTTCATCTACAAAGACAAAACTAGTACAAGTTTAGCAGAGGCAAGAGCAAAGAAGTGGGAGAGTATGAAGAAAAAGCAACACAGAGAATGCCACCTGATTGCGACTCACATCAGATGAAGGTCAGACGAGCCAACTATCAGGCATACATCTTCCTGAACTTCAGGAGTCCAGATGCTCCTCCATCACCTCTCCACCATGGATGGCACATGAAAGATGGCAACTGCATCCCACTTCGATACACCAAGCCTGCATTGCCTACACGTTTGACCAACCTAATACCAGCAGATGACCAATCTCCACAGTCTGACTCCGATTCGGATATCGATAATGATCAAGACTCTGTCTCTGAAGATTCCGACTATGCGTAGAACCTCTGATTTGTCACATCTATCCGTCCTTAAAGGTATGTTGCAACAAATTAAGACATTTACCATACCTAGTAAGAGAGCGCAGGGTTGTGTATGTAACTGATGGGCAGATAAAAACAATCAAGCTAATTTGACATTGTGGCCACCAGTTAAATTACATGTAAACTGCATTGTGACACTTAAAAAAAATGAACATGGCTTTGTTGTCACTCCTATCGTATTTTAACCCTAGAATGAAACTGCTCTTTCTCATTCAGTGTGAGAGTGCATTACAGCACAATTTAGGTCAATTAAACATTTTTGACCCCAAATGACCCCATTTTGGCCTTATAATGACTCCTTACATCAATTGAATATGGTTTTCTAAATTTAAAAAAAAAAAATTCATTCACTATTATTCATCAATTTACACATAATTTGACACAAATAACTCCTAAGTCTGTTAGTGTATTTTGATCCCAAAGGAGCTCATTTGACCCCAAATGACCTTATTTTGACCCCTTATATCTTTTGAATACGGTCTTCTTAAGTAGAAATTGTCTCATTCAAATTTCTAAATCAAAATACATATAAATAGACACAAAAAACATGAAAATTGATCGACCCTAACACTTTTAGTGTATTTTGCCCTCAAATAAAAGTTTGTTGACCTTTTGACTTTTCCGGCCATAACTTCTTAACGGGAGGTCAGGGGTATATGATCATGTACACTTTTTTGTTCAGTATGACGAGACAAACAACTTGACATGTCTTTTAACATAATCAGGGCATTTAAAAAAATTGACCCCCTATTGACCCCATTTTGACCTTATTTTGACCCCTACAAGAGTTGCCGGGGTTAGGGGACTACCCAAGCTAATTTTAATCATTGACCTCCAAACAACTCAAAAACACTTAAAAACCTTTGTCCCCGAAAAATATCAGCGGGGTCTACACACTTTGACTCTACTAATTATAGGTCCAACACGGCCTTAGGAATCATCATGTCGTATTGTTAATGATGGGTCTTGTGCTTATATTATAGATCTAATAGTTATACTAGATTCTAGACTAAACTAAGTCTAGCCCAGTTGTATAGTTGTAGATTTGGGTTTAGAATCTAGATCTAGACTAGATCTAGAAGAATCTAGAGTAGAGATTAGACCCTCTTAAACTTACTAAGTAGATCTAGACTAATACTAGTCTACTAGTACTAGTAGTACTCGAGTAGGCCTAGCGCCTAGGCCTACTGTACTCTGTAGTACTTGGGCTCTAGGCTAGTACTCTAGACTTCTTCGATTTCTGGCATTCTGTCGGCCTAGCCGCACCGGTAAAGTAGACTAGCTCTTGAGTCTAGGCCTAGGCTAGATCTAGAGCTAGATGATGATAGATCTAGATAGTAGACTATCTAGATCTAGATGGTAATTGGTACTATAGGTAGTATAGGCCTAGGCCTAGATCTATCCCTTGTCTTGTTTTTGTTGATAATTACAATCTAGATCTAGATCTAGTCTACATCCTACAGGATCTTTGTTTTAATAATTAATGTTCACATTTTATAAAAGAAAGTTGGACTCGAGAGTTATACCCAAGGCTAAGTAGACTCTAACTAGTCTAAGTAGATCTAGATCTAGATCTAAGTTAAGTAGATCTAGACCTAAGTTAGATCTTGATTTACTAGATCTAGCCTAGATGTAGACCCTATATAGATCCTAGATCTATCATCTAGATCTAATAATTAATAGACTCTAGGCCTATCTAGATTTATTTAGTCAAGGATCTACATGAAATTGATACTTGAGTCTTGATAGATCTAGGGTAGATGTAGACCTAGTCTCTACTGTACCTATAGCAAGTAAATTCTAGATCTAGACTAGATTAGATCTACTGTATTTTGTAAGATCTAAATTAACAATAACAGGGGTTTAGGTCTTGTCTGTGCCTAACAGTAACAAGTTGGATTCTAGACTAGACTAGATGTAGAATTTTATGTAGAGGAGGTCTAGAGTCTAGTAGATTTTTCTTTCTAAAATTCTACGCACACATATTAAAACTATTAAGCTCTAGGCCTAGACTAGATCTATATTAATTGTTTTTCTTAATTTCATTTTTCTTTTGACAGAGTCAGACTCAGAGATGGAGTGGACCTCGAGTCGTATCCACCGAATAGACCTTTGGTCCAAAAGTTCTCTCCTGCCATGGCTTCATAGTCTTGGACTTGGTTCTCATCCTAGCTCGGCCTCAAGGCTCAAGGAAAGGGTTTGGATATGCAGAATGTACTCAAGGCCAAGCTCAATGTCTAGTTGACAGCTATAGAACCTACTGTGCTAAGCGGCCTTGTGAAGTGATCTTCTTAGTAAAATTTGTACACCAATATTTATAAACAAAGGTAAGGTTTTTTGGGGTTCTTCTAGACCTACATATAAATAAATTACTAATTTGTTGTTGAGTTGAAAAGGTAAGCAGTATCAGTTACCATAATTTATCTTATCAGTTTGTTCTGTGCCTGTCATTGTTACCATACCCCTACAGCAGTCGTTAAAAATGAAACGACATAAGTCAGTACATTTTTCATAATCCTTGTAAGAAGTCTAATACCCATCTTACCCATTCTGTTGTATAAAACGTACACAAATGGTTATGAAAGGATATTTTTTTCCAAAGCAACAATTTAATTATTTATCTTTTGTAACTAAAACTGCTTTTGTCTCAAAATTTATAAAGAATATTTGTTATTCTTCTTATTATTTATTTTGCAATCAAAGTATTTGACATAATCATTATCATGAATACAAAAGTTGTAGATAGATTGAAAAATTACACTGGTATTTATTAATTGATTCATTTATTACTTTAAATTCTGATTCTAGACTGCAGAGCCTGAATTACCTGCATCGTTATGCTTCATATGGAACATCAGCCAGCTTACAGATACAAGCTCCCTTTCCAGCTTTAAGCAAGAGGACCACAATGAGATACAGATCTCGGTATCATGGACTGGTCGCTTTCTCTTACAACCACCACTTCTTGTAAAATAAGATTTACAAATTAATTCCTCTGAAGCTATTAGAACTGCTTCATTCAAGTTACTAAAATTTGCCATAGAATATGAGATTTTTGGTTTATCAAAATCATATAATATTTTAAAGGAATTAAAATTTTCAATGATACTTCCAAGATTTCCTGTATTTTAAACAGAATTTTAGAATCTTGCGGAAGAAAAAAAAGAACTAGTTACAGTTGGAGGATAAGACCGAAATTATAATCCATACTAAATTAGCTCTGCAATTTAGGCCTGCACTTTCAAGAAATTTCATTTTAAGTGTTGCTGCTGATCTAAATAGCTATGATTCTGTCATGGAGGTTATTGTTACCAAACTCACATTACACAGATAATTCTGTTCATTGCAATAAATCTTAAAATATCAAATTGAAAATTTCAAAGTAGCAATTCATCTGAGTAGCAGTGAATCAATTTGATGGCCTATTTGGAACTCTTCCTAGAGGCACTTCTGGCATGACTATGTATCGATAATTACCTGTTGATGCCTAAAGTGCTATTGTAGCAATTGCACAATAAAGAATACATAAGAAATAACAGAACTTTGTGATTGCAGTGAAAACAGATTTGTCCTGTAGGAAATATATTAACTCTGACTTATGTTGTCCTTAGAATTTTTTTCAAAGCTGATAGAAAGTATTGATGATTAATTTCATATAGACAAACTATTGTATCAAGAAAACACATTCTCACCGACTGCATGACCTTACATGACAATGTATGTCACCTTTAGATTAACAACCATATGAGTAACAGCAATCCTTGTGACAAATATTACTCTTTTTAATATCCAAAAGGTACATTGACTAGACATTGGCAGATATCAGCTGCAATACTTTAAACAACTGGCTGTCACTTTAATAGCACTTTCATTTGTGTCATTTCAAATGTTCTTATTGTATCCCTTGAATGTATTTGCTATGCTCATTTACAAAATGTAGATTTCATTCATTAAAGCATAAGCATATTGATTAGACATTGAAGCTTTTAAATCTGTGTTAATTTTATTTTGGATGTAATCAATGTATTGGTTTTCATTTAACAAGTTAAAGGGGAGGCAAAAAATGAATGGATGAGATTGTATGCTGGTAATTATGAAATGATGATAAAGGACAATGATTTGATTCAATGATGGTGTGTTTGTTTGATGGTGAGTATTGAAATATCCTTACAATGCTTTTTCTTATAAGTTAGTGTTTATTTATTAATTGTTGTACTTTATTTATTATTTTTTGAGGGAGAGGGTTCATGAAAGAACAAAACAATCACTTTGAAAGGGGCGGAAAGCAAAGTGTTGTGATGGGAGTATCGTATGTTAATGAGAGAGAGAGTATATGAATGGAATAACGGCACATAGTTGTAAGCAGATGTGGTAAGAAAAATATAGAAAAGGGAGCACACAACAGAATGGAAAAGGGGCACTACTAAGAGAGAAGAAAACAGTAACAAGAGGAACTTTAAAACAAAGTAAAACAGGACAAATTGCATGAAGGAAAAGTGCACTTGTAATAAATAAAAAGGGATATTAATCAGATGTAAAGGGAATGTTTAAGAAGAAAAACAGGCCCCACACTTATGTAAGTACCTGAAAAACCGGGCAATTGTGCCAACCCCAAACCCGGAATGCCACCTAAACTGCAGCCTTTGGTATTGATCATGCTTGGTATTAAATTTGATAATTTAAAAAATACTTGGTTATCAACAAAGACTTGTTCCCCCACCCCCCAAAATAAATCATTGCCTAAAAATTGCCATTAATTTTGAACAGAATTCTCCATTTCCCGATGCATGATCAAATTGATGTTGGCAGAAAGTTACGCCTGTACAGCCAATGACTGCTTGAAATAGCATATTAATAAACGAATGAATAAGAATAAAATTGATCTTAAAACTGGGGGGTGATTCACTAACTGGGAACGATATCGTTCCTAAGAGCAATTTTGGGGATTGATTTCAATCCCAGCTTAAAATCGATTCTACCTGACTGGTTCACTAAATCGCTTTTAGGCTGGGATCAATCCCAGCGTGAATAATCATGCGCGCATATGAATATTCATGTACGCGATCAATCCAACCAATCAAAAGACTAAAATTTTGGACACGTCACGTCACTGGGCATCAATCAATCGCGTAGCCGATCGACATAACGATAATTAGCTAGCTATCGTCGCTTAATTTGTCAATGACGTTCATTTCTATGTTGATTTCGTTTTACTTTTAACATTAGAAGAAAGCTGAGTGAAATTTCGCATAACACATGACACAAAATAATTCATGACTGTTTCATGTAGCAGTGTGAGGATTCATACGATTTTCTGTGGGTATATTTTGTCTTTATGCTTGTTTCGAGTAAAATGCCGGATTTAACGTAGGCCTAGGGCCTAGCCGCCCTAGATCTAGCCTAGTCTAGATCTAGGCCCTACCCGGCCTACTGAGGCTAGGCGGTTAGGCCTAGACCCTAGTAAGTTAGACCTACCGTCCCTAGACCGAAGATTTCTGTCTCTTTCGTTCGTTAGCCTCTGATTTGTGTAGGGTCGGCTCCTCTCTTTAGACCGAAGATTTCTGTCTCTTTCGTTCGTTAGCCTCTGATTTGGGTAGGGTCGGCTCCTCTCTTTAGAACGAACGAAAGAGACAGAAATCTTCGGTCTAATCCTATCATAGACCCTAGATCTAGACCTATTATAGACTAAATCAAAACGATTCGATATAGATCTAGGGCCTAGATCTAGAGTCTAGATCTAGTCTATCACTTTAACAGTGACTAGACCTAAGTTACAATAAAGTCAATATCTATCTTCCTCTTGTTTGCTCTAATTTAGCTTCAGTTTGACAGTTTTGACTTTGCCAGAAAGTGTAGGCTAATAGTAAGAGTAAGACTAAGAGTGATCCGGATCACTCTTAGCCTTAATAGCGATTTTAAGGCTAAAATCAATCCCAAATGCCTTATAGTGAATCAGTTCCTAAAAGCGATATTGCTCTTAGTCTTAGGAGTGATATTGAGCCTAAGAGCGATTTTATCTCATTTGGGATCGATTTTAGCTGTTAGTGAATCACCCCCCTGATATATATATGTAGACTCTATATGGATCAATTTCAAGGCTAAAATCGATCTTAAAATTGATTTGGATCACACTCTAACGTAAAATCGATTTTAAGCCTAAAATCGATTTTATTTATTTGATGAAACAGCTCCTAAAATCGAAATCGATTTTAGGCTCTTAAAATCGATCGGATCGATTTTAAGATCGATTTTAGGGCTTAGTGAAACACCCCCCAGAACCTTGCATGCAGTACGTACACCTGCAATACTTGTGTGCTAGATGATCAACCTTTTCTGATCGATTCCACAACGTTTCTTTCACAATGCAATCACATGACCAGAACTGGT
>CP137684.1:1346076-1402880 GCA_037976565.1 Mesocentrotus franciscanus | reverse complement strand
TGGTCCTGTGGACTCTCAGGTGATCGCGTCACAATGCGGAGATAATCGGTTCGATTCCCACCTACTCATTTATCCTTTTTTAAAATTATTTTTTAGTCCATAATACTTGCCTTTTTTTTTTAAAGGACAACCGCCCCCCCCCCAAAAAAAAAGGGGGAACACAAATCTGTAGGCTAGATCATCTTTCTAGCTTTAACAAGTGACTTGAACACTCCATTCTTTTAATTACTACATCTACGTCTTTCCGACTCAAATAATCAAATTAGCAAGTGTTAAATATGAAGAAAATATAAGTAAAGATTTTCAGTGAGGCACAGCAGTCTTGCGGGTAGGCGTACGCGATCGTCTCGCAATTGCATGGTAGGCCTATCGGGTTCAATATAATACCCAGCTAGTGCGTTTTTTCTTCTTTCTACCCCCTTATCTCTCTCTCTAAAAAAAGAAGACCAAAACATAATTTTATATTCAGCAGAATGCAAAGTCTTGTTATTTCGAGGGAGGCGCCGGTGTGTAGCCCCCCCCCCCCCCGCCGCCTCCAAACTTAACCGCACCTGTTTGATGGTTTATTTTACCTGACTGCTATTAAAGAAACGATGAAGCTTTATGATAAAAACAGGTGGGAGGGGGATCTGCGCATGGGTTCATCTATCGTGTTTACAACTTTAGATATTGCACATTTATGCACAACAAATCATTCAGTGAATTCCATCGCAAAAACAGAGTCCAAATATTCAGTCTCGTCCAAGTGGAACTCAGTACTAAAATTTCGGTCTAATGCCCTGAGCATCCGGCCATACTAATTAGTGATAAAATTCGCACATAATTGTGTCATTTAATACATGACTTTTTTTGTGTAGTTCTTATAAGCCATATCATTATCAGGTAGATAACTCAAATTTTGTATGTTTAATTGGTGAAGAGCAAGATAGAATGTAGGCGATATTGCCTGAATACTGGGGCTTTTTGCTTTCATTCCGGCTTCACATTTCAACACATAAGACCCCCCCCCCCAAAAAAAAAGAAAAGCTGAGCTCGTGTTGAGATGGGATTGTCAGACTAGTACTTTATTCAAGCTACATAGCGTCGTCTGCACAGGATCACAAGAGGAAAGTTGGGGTGGGTGTTCGAACATAAAAAAAACAAAAACGATCGAATTCAATAGGAAAAAATGAAAGCAAAGATAAGGGGCAGAAGCATATAGAAGACGTAGTGAAGTTCTGACTATATTAGCTGTCATTACAAATAAATTACTACTAATAATTTGCAGTGTTCGTGGGGGTGTGTAGCAGGCGCGGATCCACGGGAGGGGGGGGGGCCGGCCCCCCTAGCTGGCCCCCCAAAGAATTTTCTCACGAATTGGGCAAACAAAAAAAACTTGTGCTCTTTCTCTTTGTCTGTTGCCTCCCCTCTCATTCTCTCTCCCTTTTTTGTGATTTCTTTTATTGGAAGGACATGCCCGCCAGCTATCAAGTACTGATTTTTTATCTATATTATTTTCTCTAGAAAAAGAAAAAAAGAAAATATATATATACAGTATTCTAGGGCCTACATATATAAATCAAACGTAGTTTCAGGATCAAATACATACAAGTAGTGAAACTATACCCGGTTGCCATAGACAGATAAATCAGTCAGCTTACTATGAGAGACACCACACCACAATTTCCTCGTTTAGTTGCTGATTTCGACGAGTATACTGGCATAGAAGTAGAAGTAGAAGATTTAGACGGATTCGACCCGGTTAAAAATAATACGTCATGATATCCCCGAACCGAAATAGACTAATTTTCGATCTAGTTCGAAACTAACGGTACACTGGGTACACACAAATTTGCAAGGTCGAGTTGACAGAAATTCATTTGCTGATACATGATCATCAGCAAAGTACGGTGGAACTGGAAGCTGTTTCTGTTCATCCCTCAGAAGTTGGAACTATTTAAGTGACAGCTGTGCTGGTTTTTATAATACAATTTATTGTAAGTATATTTTGTGTGAATCTGTGTGATTTATGTACATAGGGATGTCATTTTATCCTTAATTTCTTCCTGTTTCCGGGCTGTTTTCCTACTCGATCGCGGCTCCTCTTTCATTTTCAGTTCAGCCTGCTACCACACCTTACCGGTCCTATCGGTAGTTGTAGCGCCTAACTTACCCACGCCCAATCACGCAATCTTCGGTCCGGTCGACTGCAGCTGTGTGGTATAGACACGCGATTATTAACGATTTGCATGATATTTATGAACTGGGGCGGTATTCTGAACATTGTTGTAAGTTTTGTGTTATCTTTTGTTGTATCTTCCAGAGATAACACAGCGCTA
The DNA here is from genome assembly GCA_037976565.1 of Mesocentrotus franciscanus. NCBI lineage: Eukaryota > Metazoa > Echinodermata > Echinoidea > Camarodonta > Strongylocentrotidae > Mesocentrotus > Mesocentrotus franciscanus. Next base: position 1,400,562 of record CP137684.1, on the reverse strand, counting down.
ATATTGTTGTAAGTTGGTATTCTGAAAATCATTTTATACCTGTGTTATCTCTTGAAGGACCGCCTCTATCTCACTCCAGCAAAACTAGAGAGTCCATGCTAATGCGTATGGACCTCTAGCACTGTATACATCTAAGAGTCAGGGGGAATCACTATTGCACTTTTATACCGGTAAAATACTCGACTAATACTACATATCATAGATTATGTTATATCTGTCTTACATTTGATAACATTAAGTTATCTAATTTTAATTTTAGAATAAAAGAAATTTCGTAAACTCACTTTTCAAGCCCCTTTTCTCTTCCTTTGACAGAGACGGCTGCATGGTTCCCTTCTCGTGATAGCGATGACACGAAAACTGCGTACGGCGGACACCATAGTGACGTCATCGTGACGTCATCGTGACGTCATTCTTAAGCACTTGCGCAATATCTGACGGGTAGCTAGTCGTATCTCGCAGACATTTTCAGTTATTGCTTATCGCCGATTTAGTTTCAGATGTTAATATTGGCACGTCATTTAAATAATATGGCCTGTCATAATAGGATGGAGATTGATATTACCCTATTAAATATCGACACTATAGTATAATTGCAGGGCTGTGGAGAGTGGACAAACAAAAAACCTGCAAAAAGAAGAAAAATAAATAAAAAGAAGAACAAGTTAGACCCAAAGTATGCATCTAGCGTTAATAATCGGCTTAAAGAGGCAGCGCTCCCGAAGGAGCAGGGTACAGGGCAGTGGGTGTTCCAGGGGAGGGGCCGGGCTGCCTCCCTGTTAAAAAAAAAACACCAGAGGTAAAAACACCCTTTTTTGTTTAAAAATCAGACGGGCCCCCTCCTGGATTTTTTTTTTTTTTTTTGGGGTTCAAGAGGGGGCCTGGGTGTTGAGTTAAATAGTATTCACTATCCCCCCGTTGAGCAAAAAAGTGCTCCTTACCCTCGCTTATTAACCGGCTGGCTGATTTGCCGCTAAATATTTTCTCACGAATTGGGCAACAACAAAAAGTGCTCCTTAACTCACCACCCCCTCTTTTCATCGGCTGGCTGGCCGCTACATATTTGTTTTTCACGAAATGGGCCCCTTCTGGCCCCCACCTTTGCCGCCGGCTGGATCAGCACCTGGGACAGAAGATGGGGCACTGTGCTCCCCATCTTTTCAAGTGTCCCAAAGTACCTCTTTATCATAGGAAAAGTGTCCCTTTTACGTAGGAAAAGTGCCCCTTTTCCTTGTAAGAAGTAAAAAATTCCTTCTGATAAGTGTCCCCTTTTCCTTTCTCTATAACATGCGCCCCTAATTTAAAGTGACTTATATATGGAGGCAAAGCAACTGTTTCTTTCATTTCCACCAATGCATGCTCGCCATGCTCGCTCGCATTTATAGTTGATATAAATATGTTACTTATTAAATGTCTTTTTAGTTCACTCGCGAAAGGACCGCCTTTCGCGGCCTTTCGCGCGTTGTGTGAGCGATATAAGGTGTTGAAAGGACGTACTTGAGAGTTGACATGTTGAATGGTGGAAGTGGTAAAACAAAACAAAGAAGTTGGTGAATGCTATCCTATACAGAATTATAATCATGATATGTGCTTATATAGCGCCTAACACTTACTTTGTTGGAAGGCTCTAAGCGCTCTGCAATAATCCAGCATCATTACCCTGCATGGCTTTTTCAGAGCAGCTGTCACGCGCTCTGCGTTAATTTCAAGGAATAAATTCCTACCAGCTAGGTCCCCATTTACTTCACCTGGGTGGAGTGCATCACAAATGTGGATGAATTTCTTGCTGAGGGAAATCAACGTCCTGGAGTGGGATTCGAACTCACGACCTTATGATTGAAAGACGTGAGTCAGAACCACCACACTATGACGTTTCCAGATCGTGCGCACCTAATAAGACATGGGGTGGTATTCTCTTAAGTTAAGCCGGGACTAAGTCCAGACTAAACAAGAATTTTAGTTCACACTTCTATGGAATGCTAGGTTTCATCTTCCTCCTTCAATATTCATGACAAAAATAATCTACCAAAGACTTTATTGAAATTCAGTTCATACTCATATTATCTTTTCTTTCCATTTCATTGCAAAATTAATTTTTGGACACTTTTCATTGCAGGATTAAAATAATCTGTACAGGGAAAATGAGTTGGCAACAGGCACTCCATAAAAATGTGAATTAGTTAAGCCGAGCTTAACTTAGTTCGCGCTATCGGAATACCACCCATGTACAATAATAAATCCAGTCTTATTTTTAGTTGTTTTGATGCCGTCCATACTAGTAAAAGTAGCGCATTTACCCCACCCCCAACAAAAAGGAGTAAAATAGACATAAATAGTGAACAAAATATATCAGATATTTGTTTTGTATTTTCATGTTTTTTTAAATTGAAATTTGCCTTTTAAAAAATTATTTAAATGAGCCAGATCTGAATTGCTCATATTTCGAAACCCTTAAAATGTATCACAATGTCACCTCACAATATTGGTTGAGTCGTTAGGTACATTTTGTGTGAAAATCAGAGATATCCAACATCACTGTATGGCTGAATATGAGCACAGATTAAAGACAAAATGGCCCAATTGAAAAGTCACAAGATACTGTGCGTGCCTGTACATTGTTGTGAAACAGCACATGACTGAATGCATTGATTATGAAACAATGTTTTTGATATTCCATCCATATTTATTGGTAAATGGCACATGTGGTTAAATGCATTATTTGCAATTGTAAAACAGTGCATTTTGAAATTGTTTAATACTCGGTAAACTGCAATGATAATATAACTATTGTGAATTTTGTAAATATGAAAATAAAAATTCATTAATGTATGCTTATTCAACCATGCATGGATCAATGATAACCTCTTATTGTTACACGTTGTTTTCCTAACTACCATAGAAATAGTTTTGCAAGACGAATTCTTGAAATGATTCTACATTATAAAACTATGAGCAATTGTTTAGGAGTGTAGTTACTTTTGTGACAATCAACCATCAATTTTTTTCTTCCAAGGGGCTCTTTGTTTAATTTACAAAAAAGCCCCTTGAGGTTTTTCATGGGGTTCTTTTCATGACGAGGGCTACTTTTGGAATGTAATTTGGTTTCTTAATTTTAGTCCGGCCGTATCGTATAAATACAGCATTCATAGAATCTTACATTTCAGTTAATGATTCCATCCAGTTACTCAAATGGAAATGTTCTTATACTTTTAAATACTACATCGTGTCAAGCTAAAATATGTCTAGTCACTATTTTTAAATTTATCATTTTGAGCTGTCAAAAATATGTCTCAATAATAATTATGGCATAACTTTGGAAAATTATGAATTTTTGATAGATATTAATTGGTATACGACTATTTGTTCATGTTATCTTGAAACCATGATTAAATTAAAAGGAAGACAAATAGAGAAACTTAAATTGTTTTATGTGCCTTTCATTTTAAACTTTTGCCCTATTTGTTGACGTGTTTCTCATCATTAATCATATTACTTCATTGTTCACGTAAATTCAGCACCTAGGAAATATAGAACTACCAAATTTGCAATACAGTACGAGACTCTGCTTAATAAAGAAGTTAAGAGGAAACTGATCAGCTGATATTTAGAACTCCCAGGGCGTGGGTCGTACTTTTTAACTTGATAATATCAACGATTTAATATAGATGATCAACACAAATATCAAGGGTCGAATATGGTCACTACAGATGTAACAAAATCTTTTCCTGTCCCAGAAAATCAAAATATATTTGTAATTTCACTAATGTTCACAACTGTATAATTTTCACATACTTTTCGTGAACGAAAAGTAGATTAACCAAATACATAGATTGAGCGCGCGTAAACAATCACAGCTTTCGTATTAGCTTTCCACGTAGATGAAGGCACCAGCGAACGCAACGGTACTATGAAATTGTTGCTTATTTCAGTTATCGCTGAAAACGTTGCGAGAAGAAATCCCATAGACCAGTACAGACATTTTCTCTCGCGTAACCATTCTTTTATACATGCTGAAGGTATCGCTTATTTTATTATTCTCAATTTGAAGAGTGTACATTTGCTCAACAGTGCACGTACCGATATCCGTTGCCATCCTCTTTAAGGAACTATTTTGAGTTTTTATATTTCATTTCGAGATTTCAAACAACTTATTGAACAAATCCCAAGCTTTACAGTGATCTGCAGTCCAAACGAATGACACATGCAATTTTTCAACCCAAGGCGTGCAAAATCCTAAAAGTTTTTAAATTTCAAAGGATTTCCTTACTCAAATAATAATAATATAAATAAATGTCCAGTTTTTGAGGAAAAATTTCTCAACGACTAATTAAAAAAAAAAAATTAACTTTTTTTTCACTTGAAAAACAAATGAGGGGGTTGCTCCGAAACACACACACATACAAAAATTTGAGGGGGGGTTCAATTCAATTCAATTCAATTTATTTATGTTTCCAACGAAACAATACAAAAATCAATTTTAAAAATTTACAACAATTTAAGAATACATATTGGAAACAGAGGGTCCACTAAAAAGCAATGCTTGTACAAGTGTGGACACCTAAATGATACTTAAGAATAATGATTAATTAAATTAACAAATTCTTAACTACAAAAGGAACTACAAAATAAAGAAAAATGGGGGATGCCAACAGAGACGAGAACAGGACAAGACAGTACTTTACATGACAAACATGGGAGGATACGGTTATACAATACAAAGAGAAGATAATGCCCCCAAAAGGAGAGAGATCGGGGGTACATAAAATAATATAAAATGATGAGGTGCATGTGGGGTTGAGAGGAAAATGAGGAAAGAGAGATGCGCGTTAGAAAGGAAATAAGCTTGAGAAGGCACAATATGATATATCAAATTACATTTTGAGTCAGCGAGTAGAGAATGATTCAAAGAAAAAGAAAAAACAACAACATATAATGAGGTTGATATGATTGTAATAAAAACAATTTCAATTTTTTCTTAAAAGTATTAATCGATGGAGCATTTTTATTTCATTACTTAAAGAATTCCAAAACTTTGGACCTTCATAAAATATATAAACGTTTTTGAGCTAAGATGGTCCGCAAGAGAGGTAAATGAAAATCGTCCGAATGTCTTGTTTGGTAATTATGGACTGAGCTATTTTTAAAAACATTTCATGAAAAACAGATGGCAACATATTATTTTTATAAGTATACATAAATTGACCCCAAATCCTCCCCGCTGCGTACGCGTCTGCTGCAGAGTCATGTACATAATTATATTTAATACTAAACTCTGAAAACGCTCGTACGCAGAGACTAAGCTAATAACAACCGATCGCGTCCCTAACACCAAGCGAGGAAGCGCTGTAATCGGGCGTAGAGGGCCGTACTTTCATTTTGTAAATACGTCATTAAATTGGAAAATGGCGCATGTTAGCTGACTGCGAGATCATTTCCCGGTAGAAAGTAGGCTCAGATATCTGGAAACCCTGGAAATTTTCACCAACGAAACTTGTAAGTTCCATTACTTCATTATTTGGTAGTAGTGTTACCCCATGTAATTATGTATAAAGGCATTTGACAGTATCCTACAGCAGGATCTGAAAAATGTTGGGTTTATGTGCAGCGCACAGTGTTGCCTCTTTTATTACACAGCCGGGATAGCGTTGCAGCTATGTGTGCTCTATCTAAGATTCTTATCTTTGACACACCCATTCGTATAGACCCTACCAATCAAGATCTATTTTATATAAGCATGAAAAGTAGGTCAGCCAATAGGAATACTTTATGCCATATCTGAAGATTTGCCCAGCGCATATAATCATGGGCGTAATTAGTTAATTGAGCGCTTATTACGCGCGTCATATGCGCTGTGGCATGTGGATCATGAAGACAAGTCACGCTTTCATTTCACTTGGTGGTTAAGAAACATCACAGAGATGAGAGCATTAAAATCGTCATATCCTAGCATGTTATTTCTTAGAAAGTTCTCATCTGTGATGTCTTCGGTCAACACACAATCTTCTTATAACTCGTCTAGTGGCACAAAATTGGTTTTGCCTTTTGGGCAAAGAAGATTGCTGCCATTATATCACCACGAAAGATACAACAACCCCCTACCTGCTGTAAATATTGTTGTAAATACCATGCAAGATAAGATAAGATAAAAGATACAACAATTTTCGGAATACCAATTATCTTGTCATATTTTCTCTCGTGTGCATATGCAAATGAGGATTAAGCACCATTTTATTAATAATACGCACAATTACAAGCGCACAAAAGTTTGAGCGCAGGCGCGGCCAAAGAGATGAGAGAAAAGATAGGCTACAACAAAAGATACAACAAAAGTTACAACAATGTTCAGAATATCAACTTTATCTTAAGTTCAAAGATACAACAATATTAGAGATAACACAGGGTTCAGAATACGGCCCTGATGATGATGCAGATAGAGTGGAATAGAAATCCACATGAAATAGGCCCATGGATCTTTATAATTGAACATGTTTAATAGGTTTGCATATTCTAGTCTCTAACTCTAAGTTACATCTTCTAATCTTTACTTAAATTAAAGTTTAAAATAAATTGCAAATTTTTGTAAGTTAATTAGAGTAGAGGAGGGAGTTTTCGGCCACTTAAGGCAAAATCCTATTTTTGGACGCATGTACAAAGTCAATAGCGAGCGCGCGCCGCGCTGTGGCCCGCTGATCTATAGCACGTGCGGCCAGAGCACGTAATCCCCCGCACGGCCGAAAACTACACCTGCGGATGCGGTGATCAGAAATTGGAATCTAAACTAAACAGAGATACAGCGCTATAGTATCCGACTGCAGTGATACAGGTGTAAGATACGTGCGGTGAGATACTTTTAAGCTTGCGGTACTCGAAAAATCTGGCTCTAAATCTGAAAAATACTTGAAATACAGCTCATTTTACGGTACCCATATTCCTTACAGACACGCGTAAGATATTTGATTTTTCAGATTTGGGTAGCGGGACCGCCGATTACATCGCTAAAATGTGATATTTAAGGATACATTTTCCATTGCAAATGTGGTTCTCCAGTGACTCTGGCATGTTATTGTATGTGTGTGATATGCTATTATGCAATGTATTTTAAAGGGATTTTACCATGCATCCAACGGACCGGCTGAAAACTGCCGCCGGCCGAAAACTCCCTCTTTACTCTATGCAAATGAGCTAGAGCCAGGCATTGAATGAAATTTCTTAGTTCATTGACCATCATTCAGACTCGATAAGTCAGCTCAGTGTACCATCAGTCTCAACCTGTAATTTTTACGTTTTGTAGCCCTTGTCTGTTTAAACTATTTAAAGGTAAATCTAGATCTAGATCTACATGTTGTAGGTATATAAATGCAAAGTTTTGGGAAATTTTGAAAATTGGATGGATACCGGTAGTAATTCTTTACAATTTTGATATTTGGCTGCCCCTGTGCCTGTGGATGTATTATATTTATAAGCACTAGAAAATTGAGTGAGTACAGTGTACATGTACATGTACAAGTGTACAGTACATTATGTACCCATCCCCATGACATCATTCATTAATGCACTCATACAAATGTAGCATGATTGGTCATTGAATGCTAAAAGAAGAAAATTATGATTTTGTTTCTTGTATTTTTAAAACCTTTAAAAAACATTATGAGGACTGATTTATTTTGGAAATAGTTAATATACTATCAATGCACTATAAATTACTTAGTTACTTACATTACATTCATCATTCATGTACATGTACATTTAGGATACAGCCCTACTGTACACACTACACTGTACAGGTATATATAACAGTGTACTTGAACATGTACAAGTACAATGTACACGTACATGTAGACTGACATTTCCAAGCTATTTTTGTTTCATACATGCACATGTACATGTACTGTACATGTAAATGTATGTATATGTAACTGGGCACATCTTATTTCCATATATAATTATATACAGTATGATGACTACATCAAATGGATTGCCCTACTAGAGCTTGAATCAGACAAAATATCAAATGGAATTATCTTTCTACATGTATATCAATTCATGTTCACAATTCATACTTGGTACATGTACGTGTAAACAATTGAGTGAGTTCAAGTACAGTACGGTGTTCGGTGTTCGGTGTTGGTGTTGGTGTGTAGAGCGTGGAAAGGCTGCTGAACCGAGCTTCAACACCGACGGTCAGTTTAGAAGGACGATACCGATCTCTCGTTATCGATAGGGCATCATGACTGAAAAAGGTTTTGTGCCTGCAAACCTAATCAAGCCCTACCCCTAGGGAGCAGGCACAAACCCTTGTCAGAGTTTGTACCTTTATGTATTCAGTGTCTGCACAGCGAGACTACATGTATGCCGACAACATACTACATGTTACATGTACATACATGTAGGCTCTGTACTTTAGCGGCTTATTTGACACAGCCAGAGACTGAACTACTTACTGTACATGTCGATTGTCGACTCTTCCCAAGGTTTTTAATAGGAATTGTGGTAAAGTGTTGTACTAGAGTCTGTGCCTTCAGACTATGTACCTTGCCTCCATTACATGTACTGAGCAATGTGGGCTGATCCATCTGTCCATCTAACCAAATTCCCCTTTAGAGAGTTAGAATGGGTTTACCAGCCTTTAAAATCATTAGTCCAACTTGCTGAAATATACTACTGACCAACTGGTATTCCTGTTCACATTTGTGTGTGTATTGGGTTTTTACAGACGTGTATCAATCAGATATGATTATTTACGTCTGGGGACCGACCTTTAACGTCAGTTTCGAACCTGCGTCCTCGGCTGAATCAGTTTGTAACCTCCACTGTTAGCTGGATTACAGGCGCACGCCACAACGCCTAGTTCACATTTGAAACATAAAATTGCTTTTATAGACCCTATTTACATGTATGTCTGTACCATGGATTGAAGCAGGGTAAACAAAAAATTAAAAAAAAATTAAGGGCTACTCCTGACTGATCAAAACTGAATTTGATATACAGTAGTTCCAGATTAATCCCATGTTTTAAAACCCATTAGTTGTTAAATGTTGAATATTGGTATCCCGTGTTATCAGCTTATAAAAAATGTACGTTTTCAATCATTTTTTTTCTTTCTTTTAAATACGTGGTTATCATCTATTCTTATATTTATTTTCATTTTTTAATGTATTTTCTATTTAAATTGAAAATTCCTTTCACATATTTCTTTTAAATGATCGAGGATAATTCTTGAATGATCAGTTATTTCATGAGAATACCAATTAATTTGTATTATACCAGTTTATATGTTTGTTTATTGATCTACTTTGTTTTTGCTGTTGTTATTTGTTTTATTATTACCAAACAGGGCCTCATGGAAGACCACCAAATTGGTGATACACCTGTACATGTGTAGCTGATTGTTCAATTTCTTTTGTTTCTTGTGCGGACTTTTTTTTAAATCAGTGAGGAAGGCCCTTAGGCTACTGTTTGTTATTTTTGATATTCTGTTATTTTTTTCAAGATGGCCTCCATTTATAAAATGGCTGCTGAGACAAAGCTTTTTGATCATTTATTGTACCTAGATGTAAAGTGGATGATATTTTATCACATACTGTACACCCTGTACATGTACATACATGTTGTAAGTTTGTCTTCAGTTTGTCAAATCCACAATATTTTATGGGAAATGTGTTTGGTCTACTCAAGCGCGGAAGTAGCCATGCCTGTTTTATATTACCATTTACCACGATTCATTAAGCGATGCGATCTGTCAAAAAGTACTGGTATTTAGGAGTGCTTCTCACGTCTTTTTCTTTGAAAAATAGTCGAAAAATGGAATTTTTGAAAATAACAAATAACAAAAATATTGAAGTGGCACCAAAAATTGGTGTGGGCAGGTACGAGAAGCACATCATTTTTGTTACTTGGCCTTACACATGTGTACAGCAGTTACTATTAAAGCCTGCAGGTACATATCATTGTATACATTCTCCTAGATGTGTTTGGAACTAGGCCTTTCATCAAATTATGAAGAAAGTATTTCCTTTCACACCCTGAAACTCGATTCTTGTTTTCTTTTATTTCTCCATGTCCTCCAGATTTGACCTTTAACCCTTGACCTGACCTGTGTAGTGTCATGGGGTCAAAGTATGACAAGGAGCCCTGTTGTGGGATCTCACTGCTGAAGTATGTTCTCTTCATCTTCAATTTCTTTCTCTTGGTAAGTCTTCCTTTTCATCACCCTCAACATGCTGTCTGTTTGGAGTCAGAAGGGTGTTGAGTTAAAGATAAAGTTGAGTTCTGGGCCCCATTTCACAAAACTTGTCATCAGTGACAAATGACAGTTTTCGTTATAAGCTACTGAAATTCTTGCTTCTGATTGGTCACCAGCAGGTTTGTCACTGATTTTTGTGATTTGTCATTGAAAAAATGCTTTGTGAAACGGGACCCAGGTCATGCGATTGCATTATGAAAGAAACGGTATGGAATCGATCAGAAAAGGTTGATCATCTAGCATATATTTGGTGTGTACTGCAAGGTTCAGGAATCATCAAAATGATAAGAAATTTGGCCCTGTCTTGGTAAAGTTACATGTACAAGCACTGTACACAGAAAGATGTATATGGGGCTACACGAACATGTGGCATAAAAATCCGTCCCGATTTGTATGTTGTTACATGCCAAATTTAGAATATGAAAGCATTTGAAGAGCCATGCTTTTCAGGGAACATCTTCTATCTGATGTTCTTCCACACTTGCATTTAAATGATAACACTCACAAATTATTTTTCACCTCTTCCCAGAACTCAACCTTCTTTTTAAAGCTATCTTGAGCTCTGGTATGGGAATGGTATTTTGAGAAAAAAACTGCTAACCAAACGCACAAAAATTTAGTGGGCATCATCTTCAATAAAAACTACATCTTCCGTTTGCACATACTGTAGTGACTTGATAAGGAAATTGAAATTGATTTTGTAATGATTTGATATATTTACAGGAAGATTGGTAGTAATATCGTATAATGGTATGATATTATCAGTTATAAGTAGTAGAATTGCAGTAGTTATTGCTATAATACATGTATAATATACATGTATCTTTTGTCTTTTAAGTTTGCTGAGCTCTTATGTTACGTTCTTAAAATGTTATTTCTTTCATTACACCCTGCCTACATGTACATGTATTGTGTAGTTATGTAGTAATGTTCATAACCACACAGAGGACCTGGGTTATTGTGTCACATCTTTATTGTAATTTAATTTGATTTTTTTTCATGTACCGGGTACATTGTGAAAACAGAGTATGACTGAATAAAGATGATCAATATACAATGTACATACATGTACAATACATGTAGTTTGTAACTGTACAAAAGTGTACATGTAGGCCTACAATGTACATTTATGTGGACAGGGGCATGTACTGATGTAGATTGTACAATATGAATCACTGCAAATACCAAGAGGCTTTAATCATATCATGAAATGAAAGCTGAAGACTATATATACATGTATTTGCAGTGGCATGAGTCATGGGGGTTAATTAGTGGATGACTGGTCTGGCCAGTACAGGGGGAAGGTCATCTCAGGACAAAGCATTGTAATAACACACCGAGTGTGTGACTGTGAGCCCAAATGTCAAGGGCTTGTATGCTGTAATAATAGGGCCTTTTCGTTTGGCACGTCCACATAGACGACGTCAAAGATATGACGTCATTTCGGCGATTTGCGCATGCGTCGGGTCGTCTCACGTCGTCAGGCCCAATTTGAGGACGCGTTCACCCATGATTTGAGGTTCGTCAGAAAACTTGAACCCCGTCGTCAAAATGACGTCATCTTGCTATATCGCAGTGTACATTTGTAAATCAGAAGGGAAAGACAGAAAGAGAAAGTGATAGAATGATAAAAACAAAGAACAACATAAGAGAAGGTTATAGAATAGATAATGAAAAGATAAAAGAGAAGATGAAAGATGGAAAAACAACGAATAACATAAGGAATGGTAGGAAGAAAATGATATAACGATAAAAACAAAGAATTACATAAGAAAAGGTGATGAAAGGAAGAAACAAAGAATAACATAAGGAAAGACAGAAAGAGAAAATGATAAACAAAAGATAAACAAAAGATAATGAAAAGATAGAAGAGGAGATGAAAGATGGAAAAACGAAGAATAACAAGGAATGGTAGGAAGAAAATGATAGAACGATAAAAACAAAGAATAACATAAGAAAAGATGATAGAAGGAAGAAACAGAGAATAACATCAGAAAAGACAGAAAGGGAAGGTGATAGAATGATACAGAAACAAAGAACAACAAAAGAGAAGGTGATAGAAGGAAGAAATAAAAAATGACATAAGGAAAGACAGAAAAAAAAATGATAGAATGGTAACAAACAACATAAGGAGAGACAAAAAAAAAAAGAAAATGATAAAGAATAGATAATGGAAAGATAGAAGAAAAGATGAAAGATGGAAAAACAAAGAATAACATATTAAAGGAAAGATAGAAAGAGGAAGTTAATAGAATAATAAAAACAAACACTAACAGAAATAAAGAATAACATAAGGAAAGACAGAAAGAGAAAATGATAGAATGGTAACAATAAACAATTACATAAGGAGGGACAGAAAGAGAAAATGATAAAGAATAGAAAATGAAAAGATAGAAGAGAAGATGAAAGATGGAAAAACAGATAATAACATAAGAAAAACAGAGAGAAAATGATAGAAGGGAAACAAAGAATAACATGACGAAAGATAGAAAAAAATAATAGAGTAATATACGAAGAATAACATAACAAGTGAAAGAACGAGAAATTGAATAAGCGAGCGGGGGTCATTACGTCATCGTGAAGAGAACGGGCGTCGACTACATACGAAAAGGGTTATAAAGTAGTGAACAGGACGGGTCGACTGTGGCCAATTCGCACTGTTAGAGGACGGGAACGGCGTCCTCGTCCACACAAACGAAAAGCCCCTAGTGTATTGGAATCTCCAGTGGTAGAGTAGTACATGTACTCTGCATTCAGAAATCCCTTGTCAGTCCTATCTACAATGTACAGGTACATGTGGGGTCTAGACTATAAGACTATACTGCAACTTATAGGCCTTGCATAATAGTGTATCCACTAGTCCACTGTCTGGACTGTTTCTGTGTTGCGCACCCAATCAGCTGAGGTTATAATATAATACACCCTCATTGCTAAAACAGAGACAGTCCTTTCTTTCTCTTTTGGACAGTGTATTTTCGGGTATTGCGCGATGAGTGGAGACACTACGCTCTGTGTGGGATGCGTGTATTAAGGGAGGAAGACAAAGACCCGATTGAATAATATAAAAAATATATAAAAACGGACAGAATCTGGATTACATGTATGCATGAAGTTGCTCCTTTTGTGACATCTATACTATAGCGATTGGTATAGGAAGTTGGGTACATATGGATATTCATGTATTAAGAATTCTTCAGGGGGGGGGGGGCTTGTGTACAGTATGTGTATCACTACATGTAGTCATGCACTACCATGTACATGTACATGTTGTACATGGTAGTGATTGAAAGGGGAGGAATATCATTAAGAAAGCTGGAATATGTGAAATATCGCAAGCAACTTCCATTTGATGATATGGGCTGACAAGTTAAAATCTCTCATGAAAATGCTAAATTGATAGTTATTTTCTAAATATCTTTTTTTAAAATAGGCCTCTACATGTACATGTACATGTACCTCATCTGCAAATTTATGAAGTTGATGTGATTTAATAATGTTAGCCAGGCTAAATCAAATTTCTGCATTATGTGGCCTTCGTTTTAGCTTTAATACACTGTGCACAGTACATCTCTTCTTCCCTATGCACAGTGCACAAAATGTGTATGATACAATGTATGATATCAAACACTGATCATAATGTACATACAGTATGTAGTCTTGCAGCACAGCAGTGTAATGATTGAATTAGAGGGGGTTCCACTGCCTATACTGTTTTTCAATTCATAGTAACTACATTTACAAGCGCGCGATGTCCGACTGGAGCAATCTCTCTCAAGAAATAATTGACTCAAACTCCATCAATACCTTCAAGATGAGACTGGAATAGATCTGGATAAGCACTGGTGGTCTGAGCGATTTGAGTTTGAATTAATACGATCAAACCGTCCCAACCCTGCGCATGTGCAAATTACATTACCGGTACTGTAGGGCATATAAGCAACCCTGAAGAAGTGAATAAGGATTACAGGAACTACCTCTCCTCGTATCATGATGATGATGATGATGATGATGAAGCACAGTCACTCACACACGAGCGATACTATAGTTGGACATGTACATGTATACAATACAATATAGTGTACTGTATTAATACAAAATAATGGTTCTGAAATGGGTCTGTTATTAGAGACTAAGCACATGTACATATGTAGTTGACCAGCATACCATGGATAGCTGAATGCCCAAATCAGGTGTCACCATCAGTCTTGTTATCTCAGCAGGGAGATGGAGTCTATTCTTAGGACAGCTGGGTTGGCTTCCTAGCTGCAAGTGCATGGCAAAATATGAATTATGATAATAATGGGAAATACCTTATCAGCTGAGTAATAAAACTACATGGTACTGTACATGTACATGTACATGATGTAATGATGTAAGCCATACATGTATGTACATGTATTGTACAGTTAACAGCATGATTATTCACACCCTGACAAAGTTTCGTAATTTTTTTAAGTATGTGAAAAATTGATTTGTCCCGATTTATGTTTCTAGAGAATGTGACATATATACATGTAAAGTACATGTATATTGAAGCTTCCATCGACATGTAAAAGTGTTCAACAGAGGCCCCAATTCAACCAGTCCACCTTTCATATTTGAGTAACGAAAAACACAAAAAACATCAAATTTTCAAGGGAAGGAATAATTTAGACCCCGTTCTCATTCACTTTGTTGGAGTGGTCTACATGTGACTAAGACCCGTTCCTCAGGAGCGGTTCTTAGGGGAGTGAGAACGGTCAAAGTGGTCCAGGAAGTGGACTTCTGGACGCTCAGAAGACCACCTCGGGAGGTGGTCTTGAGGAACGGGTCTTATTAAGAGCGGTTTGGACCGCTCTAACGTGCAATGTGAACGGAAGCGTACTTTGAACGGATGTGAGCTAGTGACGTTCCGCGCGAAACATGTATTACGGTACATACGGTTTGTATTCCGCGCGCGAAAAAATTGACCCGCTGACCTGAGCTGCCATAGCAACAAGACCACTATGACTCGTGAAGCGGTTTGAGCCATAAAAAAACTGCTCGGAGTGTGAACGCTCGCAAACCCGTTCCTCTGGAGCGGTCTAACTAAGACCACTTTCGAAGTGAGTGAGAACGGGGTCTTAGTTGTTAACTGCAATATCTGTATTTACAGTGATGTTGCTCTCCTTCTCCTTTACCCATCCTCTATCCCCTCCTCTATCCCCTCCTCTACTTCCTTGTCTTTCATTCCTATTTTAAATTCTCGTGTTTATTTTCCTTTCCTGAAATAGTTTCCTCTCATCACCCTAACACAAATCAAAGTACCGGTAGGCCTCCATATGGATCTCCTCCCATTGCAATAGACTGGTTTAACTAAACATATACACATGAACATGTACGTGTATACCGGTATTGAAAATTTATGGATGTTTCTTTCCTTGGGACCTACTGACAGGTTACAGTAATGGAATAACTTGTCATTGATGAATGAACTACAATACTTGGAATCCAGTCTGTATGTTGTCGCTATAGGCACCCTGACACTTGCACGATTTTGGTTCGCGCATGGTTTGCGCATGGTTTGCGCATTGTTTCGTGCCACGTTCTTGCCACAACGGGAAGCGTTCGCAGAACATGCGGGAGGATGAGGGCCAATGCGGGACGAGGCTTGAATTCGTGGCAGAATTTTCAAAATGTTCAAAATTTTGGCACAAGATTTGGTGGACAACTTTCGTGAACACTTCGCGAACTATGCGTATGCTATACGTATCCTACCCGTGTCGGTACTGTCGGCCCGATTTACAAATAAATTGCTCACAATTTGCGCATTGGCTGCGCATACTTCCCGCACAGTTTTCACATTACTTGCGCATGGTCTACGCATGCGCAATACATGATCAAGAAAGGCTGAAAGCATGTCGTGACAATGCGTGAATAATGGCGTGAACAATACGTAAGTATGGCGTAAGTATGACATGAACGTGACGGGACAATGCATGTCATGTTGTTACGCATTGCACGAACGATACACGGTCTTCGTGCAACTACATGTAAATGACACGCACTGGCACGCCTCAATGCGAGGCAATGTGGGAACAAAAATTTGTGCGAGTGTCAGGGTGGCATAAGTCTGGAAAGCCTCTTGCAAGCTTACGGGTTGTTCAGAACAACCATTAGTAGGCATAACATTTTATTATGTAAGCTTTAAACCCGGTCAATTGTTTTACATGTACTTCTTGCTCCCTTTCCTCCTCTTAATCTTTTTTGGAAACCCATTTCTCTCTTCTTTTTGTGCATTCCTTTCCCCTCCTCTACTCTCACTTAGTCTTGATAGTCTTCTGCTCTTCTCTTTTTGCCCCACCCCCTTTTCTCTTCTACTTTTCCAATAGACCATTTTCGCAATGTAACCAAATCCAATGCATACATGTACATGTCTTTGTGAAGTGCCTCATATAAATTATTTCATTAATCTGTCACGAATAAATGTATCTCAATAGTCAGAATACGAACTGCATACATTAGTTGATGCCAGGTAGAACAAACCTTATGGCTTGCCCTACCTTACCACACGTAACACATACATTTTGAAGTACAATTATACCGGTGAATGAAATATTTGTTTTGAGACACTTCACAAATTAGCTATTATGATAATGGTCTACATGTATTTGGCCATTGTTCTTCTCCATGATCCAACCCATTCCCTCCTCCATTTTGTTATCCATTCCTCCTAAAACAGAATAAAGCCTCTCTAAAGTGTTGGGAGCCCCAAAATTTCACTTCAATTGTACAATGAAGTGAATGAGGATGACATTTAACACTGAATTCTGCAAGGATTCTCAAAATAAATTTGTTTGAAGTCGAATATTTATGAAAGAATACAAAATTTAGGTTTTCTGCGTACAACACAAAACCCAAATTATGTATTCTTTCATCAATATTTGACTTCAAACACATTGATTTGAAAATCCTTGCAGAATTGTGTGTTAAATAACATCCTCTTTTACATTATGATACAATTTAAGTGATATTTTGCCATCACATTTTTGGCAAACTTGAGGCTCCCAACACTTTAGAGAGGCTTTAAGGCCTTGCCTGTGAAGCCTCATACCATGCTCAATGCTTATACCAAACTTGTTTTTCTTTGCCCAGCGCCTGCAATCATCTTAAAATAACCATGGACCTAAGATGGAGAATAACCTCCCAGATTGGAATATGATATAAGCTCCCTGCTGTCAATTATCTGGGAATAAACCCCCACAAGCGATCTTCTTCCATACCCGTCCCTACTATACATACACAGTAGCCTGCATACAGTACATGATGTACAAGTACAAGTACAATATGAAGAGGATACTTGCAATCTAGAGTATAGTAGGGAGATTGGAACATGGGACAAGAAGAAATTGAGACATATAATACTATAGAGTTGTATCTGTGCCTCACATTATTTGTGAATATTTTGATTACTGGATATGATTATTCAGGTCATTTGTATGGATACATGTGTATGTCCATTGTATCATATTTCTTTTAACACATTTTAAAGGAGCATACATGTACATTATTGATTGCAGTCATTTTGTGAACATGTTCTGTTTTATAGTTATGACTACATGTGTAGATTTAAGATTTCAGTAATTATACATACACCTGTATTATACTGAATTATAATATAGTACATGTAAATGAAAATCAAATTTTTGTACAATTTTTTTTTTTACTCACCCTCAGAAAAGTTCCACTTAAAGTACAAGTCCACTCCACTAAAAAGTTGAGCTGATTAGATAGACAAAAATCTAAAAAGCCCAAATATAACTTGGTTTTGGAAAATGGTGCTCAGATTTATTTTTAATAATTTTTTTTAATGAGCAAAAAACAAGTTAATGATCGTCGGTTGTGACGTAGGGTCCTCACAACACAGATTCGTAATGTAACAAATTTAATGCATACCTTTGTGAAGTGCCTCGATACAAACTTTCATTCACCTGATAAGAATAATGAAACACTATTATTCTTATCAGGTGAATGAAATAGTTTGTATAGAGGCACTTCACAAAGACGTATGCATTAAATTTGGTTACATTAGGAAAATAGCCTATTGTCAGAATGTATACCGCTGGCACTTTCGTTGTGAGGAGCATACGTCACATCCGTACAGCAATATAAATGTTTTGCTCGAAATACCCGAAACAAAAATCGCTCTTAAAAATCACCTGATTAAAGTACGCCCGTGATATTTGGCAGTTTTAACCTTTGATTTATTTACAACATGTTATAATTTTTGAAAATCGGAGTGGACTTAGGCTTTAAACTTAAATTTTTCAAAGGGGATCTGGGGGGTGTTTCACAAAGACTATTAAAGATCGACTTAAGTTGGACTAAGACCCCATTCTCATTCACTTCATTGGAGCGGTCTAACTAAGACCCGTTACTCAGGAGCGGTTCTTAGGTGAGTGAGAATGGTCAAAGTGGTCCAGGAAGTGGACTTCTGGACCGCTCCAGAAGACCACCTCGGGAGGTGGTCTTGAGGAACGGGTCTTATTAAGAGCGGTAAACCGCTCTAACGTGCAATGTTAACGGAAGCGTACTTTGAACGGAAGTGAGCTAGTGACGTTCTGCGCAAAACATGTAGTACGGTACATACGGTTTGTATTCCGCGCGCGAAAAAATTTACCTGCTGACCTGAGCTGCCATAGCAACAAGACCACTTTGACTCGTGGAGCGGTTTGAGCCATAAAAACTGCTCGGAGTGTGAATGCTCGCAAACCGTTCCTCAAGACCGTTCCTCTGAGCGGTCTAACTAAGACCACTTTCAAAGTGAGTGAGAACGGGGTCTTAAACTACCTGTATGGCAGGCCATTCATGCCACTGGTTGCTCTCACCATTGGTCTCTAAATTATGATCTTTAGATAATATTTTTTACTTCAATAATGAACTATAACAAAATGTAAATTTTGTAGATTTGTGACCACGATTTGTACATCCCTTGAGAAACCAATGCCAGGAATGGTTAGAGGAACTAGTGGCATGAACGCCCTACCATAGTTTAAGTCCAACTTTAAAAGTCGATCTTAGTCTTTGTGAAACACTCCCCTGGCTGATATTTTGGGGGGTCTGTTTGCATTTTATAACCTCCAATTAGATCTTGAAATGTTAGGGTCGAGACTCCTAAGATTTCCTGTTGGTATTGAACCCTTCCCCTAGTCTCCAATCTTGCATATTTTTCTAGCTAACGTAGGGGCATAATTGTATTTTAATCAAATTATTTAATTTTTCCTCTACAGAATAGTTATAACCTCCAATTAGATTTTGAAATGTTAGGGTTAAGAGTAGACTCCTAAAGGTTTTCTGTTGGTATTGAATCCTTCCCCTCAGTCTTCAATCTTGAATATTTTTGTGGCTTATGTAGGTGACTATATACAGTATATTATGTACATGTATGTATATATTTACAGAGATGCCAACCAGTACGATTAAATCGTATTTAGTACGATATTAAGAGTGAAATACGATAATGCGATATCACCTCTTAAAATACGATTTTTCATCTTTCAAAAAAAGAAAAAAAGAAGAAACATGTACAGTACAAGTAAACCCCGGAACCCCAACAAAAACTTTGCTTAACTTTTTTCTCAATAAATTTTAATTAAAGAGCAAACATTTTACTTGACCATTCTTACCAGTAAACCATTTTTCTGTAATTTTACTGGCCCCGGGGCCAACGGGCCAGTGGTACTCTGTAGTGTCGAGTTTTCGTGAAAATCTGATTTTTCTCTCCAAAATATGATTTTTTTTTAAAGGATATTCATTCTGTTTTTTTTGTGTGTAAAGAGGTTGGCATCTCTCTATTTAATTGCATTATAATCAGATTATTTCATTTCTCTACAGCTTGGTGGAGCTGGTGTATTAGGAGTTGGAATCTGGACCGTCATCTCAAAGTTTGACTACACAGAGGTACTCTGCTCACACGCTTACATCATCGCTACATACGTCCTTATCATCTCAGGGGGTGTGGTCATCATCGTGGTCATCACAGGTTGCTATGGTGCTGTGCAAGAGGTCAAAGGTTGCCTGTTGGTGGTAAGGATATGTCTGTGTGCTAACAAAAGTTAATTGATTTAATTAAAGTCAGAGTCCAGATGCAGCTTACATTATTTTTTGTACATGCATTTACTGTGATATCTCTGACTGGGGGTAACCTCGCTAGTCATAAGGACCGCTATCCATCAGGTGTAACCTCGCTAGTCATAAGGACTGCTATCCATCAGGTGTAACTTCTTATATGTGAAGGACCGCTATTCATAAAACGCAAAGGAAGTAACTATTCATAATTCACATAGGGGGTCATTACTCATAAGGACCGCTATTGGTGATACGAAAGCGGGGTCGCTATTCATAAACATGACGAAGGACCGCCATTCATAATACGAGAAGATGGTTTTTATTCATGAATTTATTCATTTATTTATGAATAGCGACCCTCTTCTCGTATTATGAATAGGGACCCCTATGAATATGACCCTGATTTTGTATTCTGAATAACGACCCTCTTCTTCTATTATGAATAGCGGTCCTTATGAATAATGACCCTCATGAATAATGACCATTCTCTCAAATTATGAATAGTGGTCCTTATGAATAGCGGTCCTTATGAATAGCGAGCGGACCCCCTCTGACTGTATTCGCAGTATGATGCAATATATGCATGATACATGTACTGTACATGCATATTTACAGCACTTACATGGATGTGTGTGTAAAATTGTAAAGGAAAACCAAATTAGTAGGGCCACATACATGTACATGTACTGTACATGTCTTTGTTAAATAATAACAACAACATCAACAACAATATTATTATTCTGGATTTACATGTACAATGTTCATAGCGCCTAATATGCAATTATGCATGTCTACATTGTATGACGTCTCTATTAGCCCTTTTCAGATATAGTACTTTATCCCTGTTATCGGATTCTGGCTTGCCCGCATACAATGTAGCACTTCCTCCACTCCCTCCACTCCCTCCACTCCCTCCACTCACTGGGGAGCATTCCAGCCAGGTACCTTTTCACAGATGCTCACAACGCATCCTACTGGGTACCCACAATGCATCGTGCTGGGTACACACTTACACCTGGGTGGAGAGGGGCAATGTATATAAAATGCCTTGCTTAAGGGCCTACATGTAACTGCCATGTCAGGGATCGAACCAACGACCTTTGCATCTCCAGTCAATTATTTAGACCACCCGACTACAACACAGTCTTACATTATGATAGAAATGATAAATTATCAAAAGCAGCAGTAAAACACAAGGAGGTCTTACTAAAATATGAAAAAGTAGTGAAGAAAGAAGGAGGAA
Source organism: Mesocentrotus franciscanus (assembly GCA_037976565.1). Lineage (NCBI taxonomy): Eukaryota > Metazoa > Echinodermata > Echinoidea > Camarodonta > Strongylocentrotidae > Mesocentrotus > Mesocentrotus franciscanus. The sequence continues at coordinate 1,378,990 of CP137684.1, read as the reverse complement.
AAGACAACCAGGGCCCCATTTCACAAAATTTGTCATCAGTGACAAATGACAGTTTTTGTTATAAGCTAGTGAAATCCTTGCTTCTGATTGGTTATCAGCAGATTTGTCACTGAGTTTTATTATTTGTCATTGAAAAAAGGCTTTGTGAAACGGGGCCCTGATCTTCACTGCACACACCATACAGTGTATAATAAAGTGCATGTATAAATGTACATGTACGTGTCTATATCCGATGTGAAACTGGCATTAAAGTCATCATTTATTTTGATGGGTGGCTGAAACGATTGTTTCCCTTTTCTATCTCTAAGTTGATAATTTGCACAGCAGGCAAGGAAAAGTACATGTATATCAGCCATCTGGCGGGACAGACAAATTATGACTTTTGGCCTTAGTAATACACTTTACATCCACAAAGTGAGATGAGTGAGAAAAAAAAAAGAACTTGGTTTTGATTTACCGATAAGTTTTATTTAAACAGGTTGGGCCTAATCAGTAAACAGTTCTTCCCAGGGACCATGTATACATACAGTAAATGTACAGTACATTATATTCAAATTAACAACTTTCAAAATCACCAAATAAGGTAACATATATCTAAGGGAAAGTGCAAAATGAAAAATGAGCAAAGTACACATTAAAACAAATAAAATAATTATAGATAAATAACATTTGCTCCAATGAGTGCAAGACAAAAAGCTCTAGTATGTCTGTTTTTGTTTCTATTCTTAAATTTTGTAGTACAGTGGAAACTTGTTATAAAGAGGTCCTTAGGACCATGTCACCATGGCAATTATCTTGTTATATCAGGGATCTTGTTATATTGGGGTAATAAACAAAAGAATATAAAGAGCTGGGACCAGCAAAATCTCCTTCTTATATTTAAACAGATAGTATACCTCGTTATATCAGAGCTCTTTATTTATAACGAGGTTCCACTGTACCAAATACATATATATTATTCTTGTTGGTCTTGTCATTCTATTCATTATGTTATATATTTTGAAATATTTTTTTTTCTCTCCAGTACTTCATGTTACTCCTTCTTCTGTGCCTGGTCGAGCTAGCAGTGGGTGTCTTTGTGTATTATTACAGAGGAGAGGTATGTGATATCAAAATGATAGTTTGTATTATTTTATTTATTTTATACTTCATTACATGTATATCAGCTTAGAAGCAGCAAGCAAACCTTGGAACTCAAAGTTTAATGATAGCTCTGAAAAATGGACTATTTTATGGGATATTGAAAAACCAGAACTTTGGAATCCAAGATGAGTTTGTGTCTGGTCCAGAATCACGAAGTTTTCACACAGCAAATTGCTTGAGTTCCACCATGAGATTTAGGCATCTTGGGAAAGCTTTGTGCTATACATTTCCATCATTATCAATTTATGGAATTTGCAATTTGTGAAAGTTTCTAGTTTTACTGTATTCTGTGCAGTATGCAAGTGATGAGTATTACAATTTTGCTGTTCTGTTTTCTCAAATTTTGAAAGATTACTTGAAATATTTAAAAAAGGAGATGACTTATAATGAACTTCATTGGATAGAGTTGATGTATTCCTTTCTGGTCATGTGATATTTTTAAATTAGTCAATAGAGAAAGAGTAAATTACATTCATTAAAAAGTGACAGCAAACAGTTTAGCGATTGATTGTGAAAAAAATATGGATTTGGTGGTTCCATGATATCATTAGAAGGATATCGACTTTCGTACAAAGTAGCTGAAAAATACATGAGTACTGCTGTGGTATTTTTCAAAAAGTATGATGAGATTTTTCCTTCATTTTTCTTTTTCTTCAATCCGTCTAGCTACAAGTTGAACTTGAGAAGTGCATGAACAGTTCAATGACGAAGAACTATGGAGTGACTGGTAATGAGGCCTACACTGTGACGGTAGATGAATTACAGACGAGTGTGAGTATATTTTAATGACAGGATTTCCAACGTATATTAAAGCTTATTGGATTTCAGCGAAATAAATATATGCAATGCTTGTGTTAACCCTATAAGGGTTTGGGGGCCGGAGCCAACACCACTCGCAGCATGCGGCGATTTGTTTGAAGATTTATTTATTTTTTTCATTGTGAGTGTTCATGACTTTATCGCCTGGGGCCCGTTTCTCGAAACCAACAACAAGACAGTCATAACTTTATCCGCCAACTACAGAGATGTCTCTGATCTTACTAAACCGTTTCACGAAGAGCTTACTAGCTAGACATCTCATGAAATCGATACTATCGGCGAGAAGAGGAGCCAAGACATAGCCTTAGTCGCAGTTCCACCGGATTAAAAAAGAGTAATTTTAGGAAAACTGCAATTATTAAAATAAATTAGGACTAAAACAGATTGAAAATGGTACCAGGGAATAAGAGGTGCAATATACTTCAAAATTTTAATAGATTATACCATAGAATTACTTGTAAAATATAATTGTGAGTATTTCATTTCATGACCGATGGGTACCCCCCGGATATTTTCATTTGATAGTTTATAAAAATACACCCTTATATTATTCTTAGTAAAAATACGATGTTATGAAAGTTTTGTCCAATGTTTTAGGCATCAGCACAACATTGAAATGACAAAAACTTCAACACTCCAAACGTTAAAACACATGTTTTAAACTATTCAGTTTACACATTTGAAGATAGAATTTATTTCGAAATTAATATGGGTCTGAAAACTAGAGAATACACTTCAGACTATGGCTTGCCTGCCATGGCAGATTACCCATCCCTTCCAGGATTTTACAATGTGGAAATAAATGCGTATAATCAGTTTAGTTAAGTGGAAAAGGCCTTAGATATAAACATGGCATATTTTCATAAGACTTTCAAATATAAAAAATGATAAAAAGTGAATGTGTAGAAAGATCATAGCTGGAGGATTTCTTGTCCTTTTTGCCAGCCATAGTCTACCCAATAAATGACATGTGATGGCGCTGCCCATCGACTAAAAAGTTATGACAGAGATATGACGGTGTCGGAGGCGTCACAACTACTTAGTCAGGATGTTATCCTTGATGTTAGCAAAGAGGGCTTCGTGAAACACGTAGCGGACAAGTAGCTTACTAACGCTGATTTATAACGGTTTCGAGAAACGGGCCCCAGGAGTCTTTTGCATCTTTTGATGTAAATTTATAAAATTTCAACTAAAGGTTACTACACAGCGTCAAATTCATCATGTTTATTGTACATAATGCAGAAATGTCACTTCGCGGATATGTGAATAGTTAAATAGTGTTAATTCAAAAACTATTTAAGATATAAATATGAATCTTCATGGGCTTAATCTTTATGACATACTCTACCTTTATGCCAAGTTTCAGAATTTTTTGTCATTCCATGGTCCAGAATTGGCTGAGAGAGCACCAAGATGACCCTGCCTTTTTACAGTTAAAGCTTATCTTGAGCCTTTGGAAGTACATGTATATACACGAGGCCCACCCTACGAAAAAAGAAAAAAGAAAAAAATTATAAAAAATAATTTAAAAAAAAAATAATGATAATAAAAATGTAAGAAAAACGAATTCTTAAAAATTTATGGTTTTGAGCTGTCATGTCACACATGATTTTTCTGCTTTTTCTCCTTTTTACATAGTTATGAAAGGCTTTCTCCTCAGTCTGTTTGTCTCATCTCAAGATTTGTTTATTTGTTTTCAATTCTTTAGTTCAACTGCTGTGGTGCTGCCAGCTTTGAGGACTGGGTGAAGAGTGAATGGAAGGTGAACGGGAACGCTGGGAATCGCAGTGTCCCGGCTAGCTGCTGTAAGACATATAGCCCGTACTGCTCAATCAGGACGCATCCATCAAATATTTACCATCAGGTAAGTCTATAGGTGGGACTGCAGACTATAAAACTGATTGTTGAATATGTCTATGTCTATGTTTTGGACTGTGTTTTAGCAGGTAAATTAACACATGTCTGGGAAATGTTAATGCATATTTAAGTTCATGTAAGTCAGTATTTGGCATAAAACTATTGCCCTTTATATGCAATCAGGATTCATGTATCGTATAACTATTTACCGTCAACAAAGTCAGTAGATGGGACTGATAAAACTAAAATGGTATTTTTAAGAAAGAATAAGCTGACCTTTGGCCTTTGTCTTACAGGGTTGTGTAATCGGCCTTTCGCTAATAGTGGAAGATCATCTCATCATTATAGGTGCTGTTAGTTTGGCTATAGCTGGGGCAGAGGTAAGATTACTAATGTGTTCTTTTTTTATTAAAGCTGAACTAAGTTTTTTTGGGTATAATTATTAAGTATTGGCATCACCTGTGCCTGGTAGGCGTAAAGCAAACTGAATCATTGTGACCCTCGGTTGTCTCCTCCTGACATAACTCATTTAGGATGTGAAAGTGGACCACTACAGCAGGGTTCCCCCCGCTCTTATTCCCCCTGCTCTTATTCAAATATTGCAGTAGGTTTTTAACGTGCAAAATTGGTTAATCTCCTCTACACGGGACCTACATTTACCATCCTATCTGGGGGACTGAGTGTGTTGTAACATAGCCTGCATCTATGAAACAAGGGAGTGGCACATACACTCACAATGCAGGCTTCAGTTATCCGCCTTGGTTGGATTTCAACCCACGATCTTTTGTTCAACAGGCAGACGCTTTTATACCAACTGAGTCAATTTCCCTCCTCAGTTTTGGTTTAGGGGTAGTCTGGGTCCAGGATTGAAATTGAGAAGTCACTCAGTAATGTTAGAAATTGACCACACAACAATGCATTGGTGGAGCAAGTTTCATAAATTCCTAATTAATAGTAATTATATGTGAGCCTTTAGAGATTTAGTTGTTTAGTGGATAAGCCATGAGATTGAAGATAAAATGGTTCATGTTTCAATTGCCACCCGCAGAACTAATGTACTTTGGCAAGACATCACTCTATATTTATCACTGTGAACCCAGGTTTAGTAAGTGGGTACCTTGTAGGAGTTATTCCCTGAATGCACCGAGTTCTACGGTTGCTTGAGCTAAAGCCAGAGTAATAATATCCAAAGCCCTTTTAAAGTGCATGGTGATGGTGATGTAATATGTGCTATACAAGATCAGAAAGTTCTTATAAGATAAGCTTGAGTTATGGTAATGATAGAAAATAAATTCTCACATAATCCAACAAAACTCACATCGAGTGTCCAAGATTACAAATAACATGTGCCAAACGATTTTGAAAGAAATGTAAAGTGGCTGAGTAATGAGCATAGAAAGATAAGGAAATCTGGGTAACTAGGAGTGATCATTTGATTCTCCTTTCAATAATTAGTGCTAGAAATTGACCGCAGAGTAGTACTTGCTATAGCGTGCATTGCTGAACCATATTTCATAAATTCCACATGATATAGTGGCTATTAGATATTTTGTAGTAAAGTGAATATGTCACATAAAATGGTTTATGGTTCAAGTGCCACCCGCAGAACTAATGTTGTATGGCAAGACATTGATCTATATTTGCCACTCTGTATCCTGCGGGGTGTTTCACAAAGACTAAGATCGACTTTAAGTTAGACTTAACTATGGCAGGCCATTCATGCCACTGGTCGCTCTCACCAGGTGTACACCCAGGGGGGTGTTTCACAAAGATCCTAAGTCGAATTTAACTCTAAGTTGGACTTAAATATTATGGAGAGCCATTTGTAGCCTTACAAAAATAAATATTCAAAAGTGAAAATTCAAGTATTTTAGACTTTTTTATTAATTCCATACCAAGAACATGAAATCTCCTTGATAAATAGAAAATATGAATGATTTGAATCAACATTTTATGCCTTTTAAAATAACTTGTACAAAATATTTTCATAGATGCTAATGGCTTTCCATAATTGTTAAGTCCAACTTAAAGATAAGTTCAACTTAGGATCTTTGTGAAACACCCCCTTGGTGTAGTATGTAAAGAAGTAGGCCCAATTACTGTATCTGTGGGTTATCAGTGTAGGTTACAGAGACCCCAACTAATACCTGATGGGGAAATAACTACAAGGATAATTGTAGTACTTTGTAGATGCCTTGAGGATCACCATGAATGGATTAGTGTTCAATTTTGTAGCTCTTATTATTTTCAGAGTGGGTTGAGGCACTCAAACCATACTTTTTAAACAGCTAACACATGTTTGTAATTATCGTTTGATTCTCACTTCAATAATTATATGACTTACGTCCTTCTTTCAGATCATGGGTCTCATCTTCTCCATGTGTCTCTACTGCCATCTACGCTATGAAGAACAGGAACCATACTGATGAACATGCAACAACTCATTACAATATACGCATGAATTTGCATACATTATGCTAATGAGATAGAGAGCATCTAAGGAATCCCAAATGTTTGTGCATGCTTTCTGATACACACATGAAATGAAAATTGGAAGAAAAATTGTGAACTAAATTTAAGAATAATGAGGGGAACAGTCTTTGGTCCTCTCCAATACCGGTGTATCTATTTGCAACTCACTTCTTATATTAGTTAACCTATATTCAATGTATTTATTTGTCCAATGTCATTCAACATGGATATTTGGTTTGCCCACATGTAAAATAAAGGCTCACACAAGGTTTGCTATCTTCCAACAATTTTTGTGTGACCAATTTAATTTTTTTCTCAACAATTTAAACAATTTCAACAATGTTTGTGTGACCAATTACTTGGTTATGAGTGCTTGGGTAGGGTTTGAATCCAGGACCCATTGATTCAAACTTAGAATCAAATCCTCTATACCACAGTGCCCCAAGAAGGATTTCTTTTTCTTTTTCTGTCCAGTAATTTGCCTTTGATATGAGTCTCTCTGGTCATAGCAGGTTATTTTGAATGGTGCTATATTTTTATTTCTCCACTCTTTTAATGTGCGCTTTTCATTCTAATGTTAACCTATTAAATACTGAGCTTGAGATATATATAGCTCAGTAAGGTATCATACCAAATTTCAAATGTATCCTATGGTATAAGGGGACCAATCAACACACACACATACACAAAATAAGCATTATAATATGTGTTTCATTATAAACCATATTAAACATCTTAGACCCCCTCCCCCCCCAAAAAAAAAGGATAATAAAAGATTTGAAAGATGAACTTAAATGCTTTTATGATCATACAGCATACAAGGAAAACATGACTTTTTCTTAAGGAAAAACTAGTGTATATCATCTGTTTGGAGCTAGAAGGGAGTTAGCTTATGTAATTTAACCCAGTGTTAAGGCCCTTCTGACTGTGAACAGGCAATATGTCTTCAGAAAATCATTTGAGTGTGTCTGTATGAGTCTGTATGAGTCTTCCTGTCATTTCTAACTTTTACCTTTATTTAGTGTGCAATGTTGGATGAGAGAACTGGGGGCGTTTCACATTTGTTCACAATGCCTTTTTTCAATGACAAATAACAAAAATCAGTGACAAATCTGCTGATAACCAATCAGAAGCAAGGATTTCAGTAGCTTATAACACAAATTGTCATTTGTCACTGATGACAAGTTTTGTGAAACGCCCCCCTGAACTGTCTCTTTACAAAAGTGATGTTTGGAGCTGATATTTAAATAAAGATGGGATACTAGCATGGGACCCAATAAAAAGAGCTAAAAGGGGGTGAAATATGTTGATTGGTCCTCTTATGTCTTTGAAAACTATTGATCATCATCCTTATAACATTCTGTATCAATGTTTGTATGTTATTATTAATAAAAACAAATCTTGTACAATTATGATCATGGAAATTGTGCAAAGAATCTTCAGCATTAATAATTTCAACACCGAAGGAAATATAGTGTTAAACACATACAGTGTAGTTGTTCATCAATGCTTGAAATTTTGTGCAAGACAAAATTAAAGTTGATGAACACAAACAGCATTAAAATGGAGGAATTAATGCATGAATATTTATTTTGTTGAAATCAAATATGATGTTTGACTTTTAGGAATACGAAAATACTAAGAAAAAAAGAATGAAATTTGGTACATGTACTGTAGGTTAGGTACATTGCAATAGGGTTTGTTCCCATATAACATATTATAAGATGATGACGTGGATCCTAAGCAAATGATTGGTTGAAAGCATACACGTGACCAGGCATTTATTTTGCCTAACGCGTAACTTGGATAATGACCGGTCATTATCCAATTCTAATGACCGGTCATTAGTAAAATCATGTTATAAAACATCATTTTATAAAACAAATAAAACACATCATTTTGTTCGGGCATTAGTAAAATTACCCACACTCGGTACCTTCAAAACAGTCCAAACACCCTCGGCTACTGCCTCGGGCGTGTTAGACTGTTCCAAAGGTACCTTGTGTGGGTAATTCTTACTAATGCCCTCACTGCTGTGTATTATTTGTATAATAAATAACCATTTTGAAGGTGCTGTTCACAGCCTACTTTACATGAATAATTTGTACCTACTTGCATGGTTTATCTACAAAGTTTATATTTAATTTTGCTGTGTTTTTTCTTTAAATTCTATATTTCTAGAGTTTACAAAGCTTTGCCTTTTCATCGCGCAGGTATAGATCTCTTGGTGTTTATATTCTCTCATTTTATTTATGCCTTAGTAGCCAGTTTGAATGGGCAATGAATATCCATGAAGGCTCAAAAGGATGTTATGAAATTTAGAGATATTATCTTTCTTGGATCTGTTAAAAATAACCATGTACATGTACAGTAAGAATGGGGATTCTTTGTTAGAGCTTTATCTTTTAATCATTGTTCATGAAGCTTTTAATACGTACAGTTTTAATTTGTGGAAAGGAATTGATTTAATTGCGTTTTCAATGTGAATATCTGAAATTTTAGGTTGGAAATGGTTCTCATTTCAGATTTTCAATTTTGAATAATGTCATAAATAATACACATGCAGGAGATTATTACACTGTTAAGAGCATTAAATATATAGTGTACATATTTGTACTGGGTTTGTTTTTTCTAAGAGGTTTTGCAAACTAGATTTTGATATTTTGATGTAAAAAGGAGCCTGAATTCAAACTCTATGAAGAGTGTGCAGGAGTACTAGCTGTACAGCTTTCGATTGTCGCTTTGAGTTTAAAACAAAAAGAAATATTCATTTTACAACAACTATTACTAGTTTGGTATATACATTTATGGATAAGAATCTACATGTATTTTGAAATGGTCAGTTATTATGTAGCAAAAAATGAAAGCTGTATTACTGTTTTAAACAATTATTCAAAATGGCAACTGGGCCTGCAGACATGAAGTTTAGTTGCCCAGATTGTAAGAAAGAAACATATTTAACTGGAGGAACTTTAAATTTCTCCTTGGTTGTTTTTTTGCTAATCACAGTTAAAGCGCCATCATCATTTGCCAATCTCCACCCAGGTGTAATAATGGGGTACCCGGTAAGAAGAAATTCCTTGAATGCTTGAGCGCCTTACCATGGCAGCTCTGCTACAGCTGGGGTAGTAATATGACTGCAGGGCCCTCAGGGAGAACAGTATGATTACTGATGAGGCTACCCTGGGTAAACAAGACATATTGTTACTACATGTATCATTATTATCAACTCAATTATTTATAGGAGTAGCATCCCCAAATAAATCTGTTATCGACCAAACGAAAGTTGCATAGCTAGTACTTTTATTAAAGAACATTCATACAATTTGTTTTCAGGCATCCTATTATGGCATGTGCATGCATGTTGTGTAAATACAAATTGAGCTTTTATTATACATGTATATTCTACGGGAAAAAGACTATTATGTTTGCCTATATGATTTCTGTCTGGTATTTTATGTATTATGTTTAATGTTTTGTTACATGTATTCTTTTTTAAGATATCACCGAATCTCTGCATTTTGTTTTCAGATTGTTTTCAAACTGTCTTCAACCTTGATCTCATCACAAAATTGCCAAAGTTTGTATGGCTTTTATAATTATTCAATTTTTAATAATTGATATCTTAAATTTGCAAAAGGTGTTTGTCATTAATAAAGTACTGTAAAAATCTGAAACGTTGGTTTCTTCACGGCATACAACTTTCACAGATATGAAGCACTTTTGAAATTTGTAAAAGTTTTCTCTTCTGTGTGATCATTTTGTCTGCTGAGAGCCAGAAGGATGTTAATACATGCACCTGTACCATCACACATTGTTAGCTCCCTTCTGGGTCTGTCCAGGGGGGTGTTTCACAAAGATCCTAAGTTGAACTTATCTCTAAGTTGAACTTATCTCTAAGTTGGACTTAACAGTTATGGAAAGCCGTTAGCATCTATGAAAATATTTTGTAAAAGTTATTTTAAAAAGCATAACATGTAGATTCAAATCATTCATATTTTCTATTATCAAGGAAATTTCATGTTCTTGATGTGGAATTTATAAAAAGTCTAAAATACTTCAATTTTCGCTTTTGAATATATTTTATTTTAAGGCTACAAATGGCTCTCCATAATGTTTAAGTCCAACTTAGAGTTAAGTTTGACTTGGGATCTTTGTGAAACACCCCCCTGGTGATTTCTACCATTCAAACAGTAAGATAAACTTGTAGAAGTCTATCACATCGTTGGAGTTAGACGAAACATGATTTGTATTTGGTTTTATACTAGAGATTGTGAAGATGATTCTAATTAATTCATTTCTAATTGATGATCTCTCATCAATAAACAGTGAAACCTGTCTATAAAGACCACCCAAGGGAGACAAGAAAAGTGGGCTTTGTAGGCAGGTGGTCTTTATCTACAGGTTCCTATAGTACATGTTCAATGAGAAACCATAATCAAGGGAAGCAAAAATGTGGTCTTTATAGACAGGTGGTCACTAAAGCAGGTTTAAGTATCATGATTCATGGAAGAAGTACTAATGATAAATACAATCCAATATATATCTATGCCATGCCATTAGAAAATTGATATCTGTGTACTATAGTACTGTTTTGATACTTTGTATTTTAACTAAATTTACAGGATGTACTTGTAAATGAATTGGTTGTGGGTAGTGAGTGTTAGTACAATGAATTGTGCTGTTTTTATTGTATTCATAAAGGTTTATGTTTATCAGTACCTATGAACTGGATTTGAATGATGTAGAAGGAGTAAGTTGTCATTTTCCAACACATTTTCAGATTAAAGGGACTGTAATAGGAGGTTGTATCTGGTTCAAGATTAAACCAGAAGGTTGGAAACTTTTGCAAAACTCTTTATTCAACTCATTCCCAGCCTGGAAATACAACAACAATAAGTGAGTGGATGAATTAATACACACTTCTTTTAGAAAAGTTGTAAGGTGCATCATACAGAAATATTCAGAATATTCTTCCAAGAATCAACCGATTACAGCTTCCTTTACATGTATCTCAACAGTTTATTGTAAAAATATATATTCATCTCCACATTATTTAAGTTATGAAATGTACTAGTAAGCTTGAAGAGTAGATATAGTGAGGTGAAAGTTTCATGTTTCATTTTCCTCCTATCCGTTTGTCAATACCAGCATAATTGATATTGAATTCTGTGTAATTTTAACATGCCTTAATAATGAAAATGATAAGCAATCAGTACATATAATGTGCAAGTGGTGAATGGTCAGTATTTAATAATACCATGTGGGTTTAGAAAAGGTGTAAGTATTTTAACAATTGTAGTGTTTGAATATTGTTAGGAGGAAAAAGGTTGTTGTCTTAGTCCAAGTCACCAACAGCCCGGACAAGACCGACAGCCCACAAGTCTAGTATGTATTAACCCATGGGAACAATGAGAACACCATTGTCGGTCCCATGAATTGTCAGAAGGCCCATGAATCTGACGCGTCAGTCTTGCAGTAAGTTGGTTATGTGGGCTATCGGTCTCTTGGGCTGTAGCCATATTGAAATAGTTGTTTTGACTAGATTATTTTCTGCCTAGGAAAAAAGTAGACCACAGATTCTACCCGTATGCTTGTACCGCTGGTTTTCATATATCTGTTTCAGTTGAAAATGAAATGTTTTATATGCAGCTCTAGAACAGTAGCCATTTCTTTAAAAATGTTAAAAAGTATTTGCTCGATCTGGAGGCTGAATGATACCTTGCTGTAGTGTGATAGTCTTTAGACAATACTTGAAGTGAAGTCTGTGAAATATCATATGCATTGAATACTGACTTGGTATCAATTTAAAGCCAATGTTGAGTTAAGGGAATGGAGTTGCATTGAAAGCTAAATTTGCTTAGTTTCTTGATCAATAATCATACTTTGACTGCATGATTGTACATGTATCATCTCTTTGAGCATATTTCATACAATACACTGGTCCATAATGATTGGAGATCAGCGTTTCCCTTACATGGTACTGCCATGGTAGTACTATGTAAGGGAAACGTGGCCTAAATACCGTGGCCAAAATACTGTGGTAATACCATGGTAATTTTTTATAAGGTTATTTAAAAAAGACAAGTCTGTAATGGGTATGGATTGCTTTACCCGGTAATTGAATGCTCTATCTGCATGAGAAACTTTTTCCCACCAGAACATACATGTTTCAATTGGAAGGTTATGTAATACATTGCAGACATCAGGAAGGATAATTGAATGATGTAACCAATTCCTTGCAATAATTATGGACTTCATGGATTTCCGCTGAGCAAAATTTTCAATTCAATTCAGTATATTTGGCATCATTAAAAAAATACAAATCATAAATACAGAATACATACTAGGCCAGGACCTCTAAAAGGCAACTTCTGCTTGTACATGAGGCCCCTACCAAGGTGAACACAATATTAAATTAAATAGCAAAAGAAATGCAACTTAAAAGGTATATGTAAATTTTATAGGAAAAAAAAGAGAAGAAAAGACCAACCATTCGCCAAATCTGAAAGCAAAAATTGATATATTCTTTATTTCAGTATAAAGAGAAGCATTTCTTCATGCTTTGTTTTACTGCAGAAGCATTTTGAGGTTTTTATAAAAGAAATATTTTTACGATTGTTATATGAAAAGGAACAAAATGATCATAGTATTCTAATGTGCATTTTCAAATGATCTGTTCTGTCTTGCCTGAGAAAACTTCAAGTCAACTGAAAAGAAACCCACAACGAAAAAGAAAATATTCATTAAAACCCACCTTTTTATTGAAAATATTATCCTTTTGTGCTGCTGTAAAATTTAAATGTTTTAGATCTTTGTTTTTATGTTCCTCATTATTGTATTTGTTGAAAAGTACTAATAATATTTTGCTAAATATGAAAACGGAAGTGGCAAGTTGTTTTGATTTCAATCGCATGTTAACTGCATTTCTTTTGTATTCTAATTGCTTTAAAGGTATTCGAACTAGAAATAAAAAAATCTTTATATAAAAATTCAGTCTTGTCCATTTATTCTTTGTACTTGAATTTGTATGATGTAGAGTATTCTTTTTAAGCTAGAAACACCCACCAGAACATCGTCACTTTAGCAAAATCAATACAAGAGGTGCTTTATAGTGTAGCCCACAGAAAAATACAACACACACACTCTCACTCACACACCCACAAACACAAATGTCTCAGTTAAGCTTGACTGAAAGTTGGGCATACCTTCACGATTCATCGTGATAAAACTCAAACAAGCCAAAAATTTGTAAGGATTACCAACACGATCGAAACAAAACTACTTCTGGAATTTTAACTGGGGGCAAATTCAATACCTTAGCATGTATCCCACAGAAATCATGTTCAAATTACGTAATACATCTTTGTAATGTTCGCACATTTCAAATGGTGACAAACAAGGCCATTAAAATAGCCTTAGGTTGATTTTTCAAAAGTACATGTAGTAGTGATTGTGTTTAGCACGTTTCAAAGAGAGAGAGAGAGAGAGAGAGATAAATGAAATCTCCAGGCATAAATCGGGCCATTTTTGTAGGGTCCTCTCTTTTGAACACCCAAGCTTCCAAACGGGTGGATTACTATAAAACCAGAAAGTTTCACACACAAAAACTATCATGAATTGTTGAGGACTACCATATCCATGACAAGAACTTTCGGGCATTGCAAAAATTTATTGATGTGTCAATTGCTATTCAATGCCATGCACACCAAAGTTTCCCGTTTGAGTAATGACACACACACCACTCATGTAGACCAGCATACATAAATGTATACATGTACTCTTTATCATTTAACCGTAAGTTACAGGCCTGGGAGAGGTATTATTGAAAGGCACGTATGTCATAGAGTTGTCATTTTGCTTTTTGATCGATTACAACTTTAACGATTCATAATTCTTACTCCCATAGGATTTTCTAAAGTTTTCACTAGATATGTTTTACTCATTCCCCCACTACTATTCAATCCAACTTCATAAAATCGAGGTGGACTCCCCCTTTACATGAACACATATACAATGTAGACCACAAAAGAAATAAAAGAGACAAGTTAAAAGTTGTTCTGGATTTGTATCATTGGGTCATTTATTGACTATGCTGTGTATACATCATTTGACTTTCCAAGCAATCTTTTTTGCTTTCCTCTTTAACATTCCATTTTGTGCATTCTGATTCAAAATGTCAAGAAAAAAAGACTTTCCACGTTCAATTCAGTCTGGATAATCTCAATACAACCAGATTATATTCAGATTATATATTTCACATTTAAAAATTATGCTCATTTGTTTAAACAGGCCTTTGCATTTAAAGAAATGTGATGGAAAAGATCTCGGATTACGTTGATAGTTGGCCTTAATTGCCGCAAGAAAAAAAGACTTTATTTCCAGAGACAATGATGCTCAAGAATACTCAGTTGCAAAGTACAATCTCTGCATTCATAATTTTGTTTTATTGGTTGTTCATTTATTTGACATGACCTTAATTTGTATGTGCTGACCAGTGGCAGAAATAACCCTTTTTACCTCTTGGAACAAGGCTACTTTGTATCACCATCACAAATATAAACACTGGGCTTGATTGGAAATCAAAAGAAAAAAATTAGTGTATTTCCAACTGGATATCCTGGCAAAAAGCTTTCTTTATCTTGATTTCTACCTTACATTTATATCAAATGTTCAAATAATATTGGCTACCTTTCTTATTATCTATGAGAAAGTTTCATTCATGTCCTGTTTTAGTTCTGGAGATTTTAAAAAGATGGTTTTTGATTGGCCAAGCCTGTAGCACAATTGGCCAATCATAAATGCCACATAAAAGACAAAGGAAACTTTTGACCAATCAAACAGATACAATTGTACAACTGGTCTTCTTTTCAAAGAAAATCGACCAAAACACATCACAAAACTGACAATTGAATCTCCTTTCCAGTCTTCCAAAACAGAGGGTGCATTTCAAAATGATTGAATAATTTAAAAAGTTGTTTGAAATCACCTTTACAAGGATAATAGAATACAATATATAAAATCAGAAAGAATTAAAGAGAAAGAGTGGAAGAAGAAAAAAAAACAATAATATTATCACAAATTATGTTTCTGTCCAATGCAATTAAAATTACAGCTCACGTCAAGAAAAAAAAAATCACTCATATGATCTCTTAGTAAATCTGAAACATTCAGTTCTCTACATACATAATTCTAAACTGAGCTAAAATATCAAACTAAAAAATATGTGAAAATTAATGACAATAGACACAATACTTGGTACATGATACCAATAACATACAAATATAACAAGGCTAGTTCTACTACAAATATCATATTGCATTACAATGGAAAACACATTTTCTCATTTTTCATTAATACAGTTGGCATAATTAAGTGTTTATAACAAAAACTCTACATGTATAATAAATACTTGGTAGTTAAAAACAAGAAATTAATCAATAAATAGATTTCTACAATACAAAGCGACAAATGTTTTTTGTAAGTTTTTTTTCTTCTGTCATCAATTTGCTATGCACACATTTGCGTCGGCTACAATTTTATGACTAAAAGAGAATATTTTGCCTACGAAAGCCCACTGTGCAAGGACGTCAAAGAATAAGTTAAGAACTCTAAGAGCTGAAAAGACATACTAAGTAAAGCACCATGTAGAGTAGATCTCTTATTTATCTTACATTTTATAAAATCTATAATGAAAACTAGTAGAAGAATGAAAGAAGACACGTTCTAGTTTATCCTAAACTTCTGAATTCACAAAGTATTTGAACCCAATCAACCTGGATATACCCCCCACCCTCTTGAACCTCTTGAACAGGAGAGAATACATTACCGTACCCCTTCAATCATTCGGGCCTCCCTTTATAAGTATGAGAGCTGGGGCATGATCATGTTCACATGTCTGCAATCACTTGCAAACCATCTCCAAAATGCTTTCCTACTCAATCACATATTCAGAATGAACTTGTGGCTTCTGCATTCTTCATGGAATTATCCAAGTGAAGTGTTAAGATGGAATACAAACAACTGCAAACTTTTTTTGTTTTTGAAATAAGCACCAATGATTTCCATTCTGATATTGATCGTTTTCTTTCAAAACATCGATATGCTCTATAGAAAGGTCATAAAAAGGTCATGAAGGTCATGGAAGGTCAAGATGAGGTCAGGTCAAAGGTTACCCAGCGACTATGTAGGGGGACATCTACATTAGCTGGTGTAAACCATTACTCTATCCTGCATGCATCCCTTCCAAGAACATTCATCACAGCACCCATCTCTCACCTCATTTTACCTCATTCTACCTCATACACACCACCAAACAGACTTCACCCAGACTCCAGAATGACCGACTCAAACCCATTCGGTCTATTGTAATCCTTTGTTCGGTCTGTTGTCGTTCTCGCTAGTGTGACTGGGGTATAGATGATTTCTCCTTGAGAGCTCCACCAGTTTTCCTACTAATGCTTACTTTCTGGAGGAGTAGAAGCAAATTGATATTATCTATTCACCTAAAAATATCACATTTTCCTCTTCACTCAGGCTTGTATTCTATGTACACCTATGTTTTAGTCTTCAGACCGAACTAATTGTATGAGCATGAAATCCACTACCTCTTTGTTTCTATCTGCTCAGAGTGACCGAACCAGTGCACAATCTATTGACCTTTGACCTATACGACTTGATGTCAAGGTCAAGAAGACTGAGCTCTAATGATATGAAGAACAAAAAAAAAGAACATTAACCCATTCACTACTGCCTTCCCTCATTCCCATAGGCTTAACACAGGAGCCATCCGGATCTCGTCGGCAATGGGTTAACAATCTCTATCAAACATAAAGGGGTATAGTAATGAATGGATTTGACACTATCACAACATCTATGATAATATATATACAACATACAATCTTACCCTGGGCAGTATACTTGTCCTGTCTTTCACGTCCCACAGACCAAGAACTATTTGGCATTCCCCCCGTGCCCTGAATCAGCTTCCCCAATATTAGCAAGATCCCCCAACCGATCCCTTTTATTTTTCTGCAGATATACCCTGACGTTGATGTTCAACCAAATAAGCATTTCATCAGCTGTCTGCAAGAAGGCGGTAAGTGCTATCAATTGAATGGTAGCTAGTAGTGGCCTTCTCGCGGGCAGCCCAAGATTGACTCGTTCCTCAGAACACCATGTTTCTAGTACTGAACATACATCCATTGTCTGTACATGGGACTACTTTCAAGAATAACACATTCAAAGTCTCTCCAAAAGCGTTAATAGGCAAAGCATTTGTACTGAAGCCAATCCAACTTAAACAAATATATACAAGTACTGTACACATACTTCAAATTTGAATACAAGAGAAATTTACATTTAGGACTATGTAAAGACATCAGGTTGCATATTAGATGGTGACCTTGTTTGATATTAGAATGCTACCATTCTCAATATGATTATTTTTTTAGTCATATCAAGATAACTGACAAGGGATACATCTTTAATTATAAATGTAAGGAAGTTTATATTTAAGAGAGTGACACTTCACTCAATGTGTACTTGATTCACCCCCGGGCATGCAAGCCCTTATTCATCTATTGAATGCATTCATCTGTTTATATCTTACATAGGAACTATTAAAGAGGACAATCTTGATTTCAATTGTAATATTAAATCCCATCACAATTCAAACTATAGTAAGCTTTGAAAGTATCAGGATAAGTAGAGGTATAAAGACTTCTTTGACGGAGCCCTGGACAACCAGACTCTATGCCATCATTATCACTTGCATAGTAAAGGGTGTGGTAATCTCTAAAAGGCACTTCACATTTATCAAAATAATCACATATATTTATCATAATTATGTTGTTATTCAGAAAACATCTACTCTGCAAGCAAATACATCATGCATTTACATACTTGTTACAAAATTGAATCATGGTAACACCCACAGTTTTCAAAATAGAATATATTGTCTTTTGCGACCCAGGAGGGAAATCGCTCAAATCATTCAAACAGGTTTAGTCCCCTTCTGGCTCTCAAAATATTAATAAGACTTATGTTCAACAGGCTATTTAGGTAGACAGTTGAAACAATAAAATCCTTAAACTGTTCCCCAATTTTGATGAGTTGTGAATAATCAAAATCCATGGCCCACTAAAGAATTGAGATTGATGTGATTCAGTCACAACTCAGCTGAGTTGGGTATCAACTGCCAAAGTACAAAGTTCTGTATCCTGTAGCCAGAAGGATGTAAAACCATGTCTTGGAGAATGAGAGTTATGACCTCCTGGCTAAAAAAAGACATTAAACTACCAAGAAGTACAACCTTGAATGATCGTTGCAGAGAACAATTTGTTTTGTAATTGTTAGAGGGGGAACTGTATCATACATCAAAGCAAAATACAAATTCAAAGAGAAGATCACAGTAGAGGAGTTGTTTTGCAGTTGTCCACATATGTCTGTGAGTGAAGGAATATGATTGATTGACCATGACATCTGTAGGATGAGTTGGATGATCCGATTGGTTGAACTGAACAAGTCTAGCAATCCAGGTTTGGGAGACATTGGCACACGAATAAGGAGACGACGATGTGAGCTAGTTGAATAACAAATGCTAGTTTACTGTTAGGATGGAAAAAAAAGAGACAGTTTTTTTTAAAGAATGAAAACATTTGATGGTATAAATGGACACATACCGGTATGTGTTATGGATTCTAGATAAATATCATGAATATTTTGAAATTCAATGATATAGAATAAGTGAGAGGATTGTGGACTAATAGGAGAGAGATTTCAGTAGAAAGAGGCAGATAGCTGACATCATGTATCATCTACACATCTAAATACCATTCATTGCTGAGAGATATATCCACTACTTTAGATAAAGTTGAGTTCTGGTCATGCGATTGCATTGTGTAAGAAACGGTGTGGAATCGATCAGAAAAAGGTTGATCATCTAGCATATATTGGTGTGTACTGCAAGGTTCTGGAATCATCAAAATGATAAGAAATTTGGCCCAGTCTTGGTAACGTTACAAGCACTGTACACAGAAAGATGTATATGGGATTACACAAACATGTGGCATAAAAATCTGTCCCGATTTTTATGCTGTTACATGCCTTATTTAGAATATTAAGGCATTTGAAGAGCCATGCTTTTCAGGGAACATTTTTTTTATCTGATGTTCTTCCACACTTGCATAATAACAATGATAACACTCACAAATTATTTTTCACCTCTTCCCAGAACTCAACCTTCTCTTTAATGTTGTTTAAAATATCAATGGAAGTCTCCTGCAGTAGACGTCCATTTAATTGTATAAAAACACTGATCTTCCATTTCAACAGTAACTTTATCACACTCAGAAAGGCAATCTTCAAAGGAGATAATGTGAAACATATAAATCTAAAAGATTCTAAATCTACAATGAGTTTTAATAATTGATTTATCCCTTCCTAATTAACGATGTATATAGTTCATTCTTAATCAAACTTGACTCATATTCATTGGCAAATCATGTAGGGGATCCAATAAAATTGCAAACCCAATTTCGAGAGGAACTGTTTTTCAGGTTTATCTGAATGACATCTAGGACAAAACAAGACGAGCAAATACGAGAGCAATTTAAAAACTATAGTCTCAATCTAAGAACACATTCCTCCTAACCTTATCATGCAAAAGATCACTTTTATACGACCTAAAGAACTGACAAATAAATAATCAGATAATTTTTAATGACCATGTGTCTTAACCCATAGCAGCTCAGAGTTTTCTCATTTTCTAAATTAATCAGTTTTCCCTCATCAAATTGGCAACAGGAAATCTTATTTTCCACTCCTTATTACTAGTATGAGGGGAAAAAATTCTTATTGAATGGA
The DNA here is from genome assembly GCA_037976565.1 of Mesocentrotus franciscanus. Lineage (NCBI taxonomy): Eukaryota > Metazoa > Echinodermata > Echinoidea > Camarodonta > Strongylocentrotidae > Mesocentrotus > Mesocentrotus franciscanus. Next base: position 1,358,833 of record CP137684.1, on the reverse strand, counting down.
CCAATGTGAAAGAAAATCTCAAAATTTAACCGAAAGATGCCAATTTGTACAAGAAGTTTTTGATTTGATATTTTACACTGAAAGGGGACGCTGTACTGCTATGGGTTAAACGGTTCCCAACCCATACAAGTATGAACAAATCGTTTCCTTTGTGAGCACATCAACCCCTGAATAAAACCCAGTTTACATTTTTAGAGTAAAAATCAGGGTTCATTTAGAAGCATGTTTTGTAAAAGAAAAAGCTGCTCCTTAATTATCAACATCCACCATCTTAGTATATTGGACAAAAGATTAAAAGCAATTTTGAGTTCTGGTAATGAAGGAAGATAAACTCTTACAGAATGTTCAAGTCTACAAAGAAATGAGAACTGACACACAATTTTGAAAGAGAATATATGAAACCTAACAACGAGCAAAGAAAGATGAGATGATAGAACCCCACGTAGCAGCCCCAAACCATGGGTGTATTACAAAGTGTATTATGGAAAGGGATTTCCAGTAATTTCCAGTGATTTGAATATACAGTCAAACCTGCTTTAGTGACCACCTGTCTACAAAGACAAACTGTCTACAAAGACCACATTTTTTGCTTCCCTTGAAAATGGTTTCTCATTGTAACATGTAGTAAAGGAACCTGTCTACAAAGACCACTGTTTGTGTTTCCCTTGGGCGGTTGCTATAGACAGGTTTGACTGTATATGCTACTGGTCCAAACCAACTATCTACTGCAAGATAAATTCAGAATTACTTGAAGCAAGCTTATCTTAAAATGCCACCTCATTACAGAACTCAAAAGCACTTTTAACAATTCAAAATACAAAAATAATCAATACAATAAAGCAAAATCAATACAAATGCACTAAAGCTACACCAAAAGAAGCAACATGCACAGTCCATTGTTAGGAATGTAGCAATAAATGGAAAGGGTTAAAATGAAGAGATTTGGGTGTGGCTATTAATACATAAGAAACTTACTTTTTTGTCAATTTCATTATGCAATCAAGCTTTTCAAAATTGCTTTCAGTAAAAAAGCATTCAAACTTGCCATAGCTATCATAATGCATGAATATTCATGACTCATAATGCATGAATATTCATGACTCATAATGCATGAATATTCATGACTCATAATGCATGAATATTCATGACTCATACAGTAAATGTGACATACAACAGCTCATCCATGCTTGAAATAAAATAACTAGAATGGTTTCTCAGGATGTATGCTGTTAATCTAGAAGGGGACTGTTTTCGATTTTGTTCAAGGCTTGCCTGGCATGGCAACAGTGAAAGCAGAAAGTAGACTAAAGATGTATGTAATGAAAAAGCATGAGAATAGCTTAGAAATATCAGGAATAGGAAGGCTACACCATGACTAATTTGAGTTCTATTGAGAAGGAGATAACACAACAAACCCCATAATATTGCTTGTGGAATAAAGAATTAATATATGAACTAAAAGAAACAGACTGAAGCCTGATCATCAACAAGATACAATACTCCCAACATCACATCTATGTTCCAATGCAATGTGTGCATCATATGTATTGTATCTCACTTTACAAGCAGTCAAGAATCCATACAGTAATATTCATACCTCAATCCAAAAGCAAATGGGAAGAAGGAAATATTAAAGTAATCTAGCTGACAAATGCCCCCCACATTACTTCAGAATTAGATGGAGTCTGTGGAATTATCTAATGAATAATGAATTAAAAAATTCTCAACTGTGCCATCCTTTAATGGAATGTCTAATAATTCACTTTTCTTCATTTTTTTTTTCTTTTTTTTTTCTTCAAATCAACTTTATGGCAGGATGATAACCTAAAGAAATGTGGTATTTGTGTGAGAGCTTTAAAAATTGCTCCTCAATTAAGTAATTGACCACTAAACTTAATCCATTCTTTCTTATTGATCTAAATACTACATAATTATATGTCCCCCAAAACTATGAAAATTAAGAATATTTGACACCTTTATGCCTACATACATGTATTTATGTGGAGGAGAGTCTTTATCAATTTACTTATCATTTTAAAAATACAATCACAATTCATAGATAATTCTCATACCATGATTAAGGAACTATGAAGATTAATTGATTATCTAGAGCGCTCACTTGAGCTTCTTGAAATATCAGGTATTATGTAAAAAGCCTTTCTTAAATTTATATTTGTCTTGCTTTAAAGAAATGGGCAAATAAAAATAAACACCCACAAAAAACAAGGAAAAATATACAAATACAAATTAGAGACATGCATAGAATATTTGGGTATCGTCTGTTCAGGGTTCAGAGGGGTAATAACTTATATCCTGCCATAAGGACGCATGCACGCTACCGTTATAGTGCTTTGTACACGCGAGCGCGCTATCGATTGGCTGCTTAATTCACGTGAGCGACCCATCGCTTCGGTGCTTTATGCCTGATTTGCTCGCATTCGTAATAGCAGTTATTGTTCATGCTCATTGTAGTGTGCCTAGTGCTTCACTTGCGCTATTGATATTACCATTGCGTTTATCCGATTATCTCAAAATTAACTTGGCACAGGGGGGATTTGAGGCTTGGCACAATGGGGATTAGCCCTGTGGCATTAGGCTGTATTCATTATGGCAGGATAAGAGTTAAATATGAGTTTAATGCCCTTCTGGCTCTCTTAACAGATGATATGTAAGGTGACAATATTAGATATCATGATTTGGTGATAGCGACTATTAGTGTATGCATGCATCATGGAAAAAACAAACAAGAAGCTCTAGACTTTTGGAACAGGTAACTTAGAGCTCTGGTTAATAATGAAAAAAAACCCCAATAATATTGACACTACTTATTCAAAGACTACAAATGTCAGATTTGAAAAACCTACTTTATGTATTTATCATACGCTATCAATAATAGCTCATTAATAATAGAATAATGAGGAAATGGCTAATCATAAGAATACATGCAGTCGTACATGTGTACATGTACATATTTTGTTGCTTTTTATTATGTGATATTTTCAGCATGTTTTTATGATAAAAATAAAAATTCTGACTCCGCATGAGCAAATTAACTGCACGCAACAGAATACTCAAATTAATTTCAGCCATTTTCTCTCCAAAAAATTTGATGACCAGAGCTCATATTTACCCTTCAAACAACAAACATGGAACTAACTACGATGAAAAAAAAAATACCAGCTAGAAACTCACGTTGCCATAGTAACGCATCTCGTGCACTATTAACACAATGCATAATTCAAGTACTCTTGAGGGCTTTCATCAAGCTGCGGAAATCAAACTTAGGCTCCTGTCACGAGAAAGACAGTGTGTGTGTTTGTGTGAGTGTGTGTTTGTGTGGCAGAGCAGTCAGGAGGTGCATTGTGGGTAGGCAAAAGAATAAGCAGTGATTAAAATTAAGGTAAAAATCAGAATATCTTCACTACAAGTATCATCTCTAATACCAAACACAGCTTACTTTTACCCCAACTGGTATATAATATTCAAACTACAAATAATTCACTACAAATTTAAACAATTAATTCTGATCTCTAATTCTCCATGTTTATTGGATCTAAGCTCATACAGTGTGCTGTGCTTTCTTACTTAATTCAGCTCCTCTGAATGAATTGCCCAGTATGAATTAAGAATAATATTCTGATTACATACTTTTTGAATCTAATGATACAAGTGTTTGCCCATACCAGGTTTCCATTTAATCATGTACAGTTTTCACTGGTTTGGTGATAATGAATCCGAGTCATCGTGACATCTTATACTATTAAAGCCTAAAGTAACTCCAGATGACACTCATTGCAAGTATGCTTTCAAAAAGAATAAAACGATTTGTAAGAGGTTGATTATCACTACTTCACTGCATCAGATTGAAAGTAAACTGTTTGTTTCTGCCTAAATCTCTTCCCAAAACTAAATGCTGGTATTTAACATCTGCATATCAAACAAAGACAATGAATTAACGTCCAAAGCAGTATATGGCTAAGAGCACCAAAATGCAAAAATGTAATATATTCATGCTTATGATAAAGCTAACAAGAAAACCAATATATATTGATCAATGAAGATTTGTCAACATCTATTTGAGAATCCAACAAAAGGGATCGATTTTGTGTAGAATTTGGGATAATGATAATATGATATTCCAATTCAGGAAAATAACATAAATATTCAGTTGCTTAAAATGCATAAAAATATCTAGACTATTTAAACATGGACACATTTGGAGAGCTTACAGATCTGCCAGTAATTAAAAGGAATTTCAAGAAGTTGAATCTAAATCAATCATACATAAACATATTGGTCTTCTTGTAGCTTTATAAAGATGCTAAATAAATGAATAAATAAAACAATCGAATTAAATAAATGGTATCTGCATACTATTATTTATTCTTCTTTCATTTCAACCAAAATTAAATTATAAATAAAATAAAAAGCCTTATAGCTACGAGGGAAGATGTTTGTAAATTAATATTAGAGTTTCCACACTTATTCTCTACCTATCAAAGCAAATAATTTGACTGCAGAATCACATGATCTAGAGCTAGTCAATTTGAGATTGGAAAGCCGTGTATATGCTATGACCTGCCAAAAAAATCATGCACACAAATTGTCTATATGATCATGCCTTAAATGCACAACAACAATGAAATTTATGATAATCAAATAAAATGGTGTGCAAAGATTTATATCACCTACCAATTCAACCTCAATACATTGCTTAGTTTCAGTGCATTTAGTTTAGCATGTTACTCACAATCTAAATTTTTCTTACATCCATTTTTATGAATTAAGTGTCTTAAGCATTTTTCATATTTTTCGTTATAATGATTTCTTCTTTGGGATCTTTCTTTGAAAATCTTTGTAATAAAAAAATATTTCTATGACGTCTTTATCTTACCGTATCAGATGGCTTGTCTGAATTCCTTTGAACTTTCTTAAGTTCTGGTCTTTCACTGTTAAAACAAAGAAGGTCAGAAGATATGTTTATCGAAACATCAGTGAATAATAATATTAATAATAATAATAACATTTATATAGTGCTTAAAAGGGAAGTTGGGTTTAATAAAAGCAACAAAAATGAGAGAAACAAATTAGTTAAAGTTAGAGAAATATCTCATTAAAAATAGGAAAGTTATTAATTTTTTGAAGTTTTCATCACTGGAACACAATTGGCAACACTGTGATGTAGCTGAGCGTCCCTGGAAAGTCACTCTGGAAATCAAGGAATTTGTTCCTACTGAGTAGTTGGATACCCATTTACATCACCCGAGTGGAGAGTGGCACATGCAGATTACTGTCTTGCCAATGGAAATTGGTGCCTCAGCAGCAATCAAACCCAAACCATATGACTCAGTGAAGAAACCTGATTCCATCAAGAATTACTTTCCCTTTTCTATCATTCAATCAGAAGAGTAGATGATATACTTTTAATTTATAAGAAGGAATTTGTATAAATTCTCCAACAAATAAAGGAAATTAGTATTGCACATAGATACATATGCAAGAAAAGGGGAAGTAAGAATTATGAGTTCTAAAATACAAAACTTACAATTTGCCTCTTGCTTCGTTAGCTCGAACTTTCATATCTTCAATCTGTGAGGGGAGTAGAAGAAGAGCATAAATGTAGATTGAGCTGTACGATTAGGAGTCTAATCTTGCACTTGCATGTAATTATCATTTACAGCATCATAATCCTTGTTAACATTGTCATTATTGTTATCATTAAAACCCACAGACAATGCCAATTTCAGAGTTGTCACATCGCTATCAGCTACCTCATCACAAGTAAGCATTACCATTGTCCGCATTATCACAACAATAATTATTATCATAATTAATCATATCTAATACAGACAAACTTGTCTATTAAGGCCACCCAAGGGAAACAGAAAAATTGTCCACTGTAGAAAGGTGGCCTTTCTAGACAGGTGCTTCAACACACATTTCTCCCTAGAGGGATACACATGCATGACCATTAATGATTGACAGACAGGTGGCCTTTATAGATAGTGGGTCACTCAGCTGAGATAGGTTTGGCTGTATTGGGATTGGCATCCTCATCACTTAAGATTCAAATTCAGATTCATCTCATTGTCGTAATCTTCCATATTACAGTCAACATGAAGAAATTTTTAATCAAATCCGTCACTGAATCTTATATGTACTGCACTTCAATTTTCATTCCATATAACGATAAAAAACTCCCACAAAATTAATCAAATTCATTACTGAATTTTACATGTATTAGGTGTTATCATCAGTAACCTCAATGCTGTTATCCTCTTCACAAACTGTTCTATATCACGATCAATATGAAAGAAGAAGAAAAAAAATTGAGAACTTACCTCTAAATCCTGTTTGCGTATAATTACTTCTAGGTCAAACTTTTTACCCTCAGCGTCTGTCAGGTGTTCGTAAGCTCTTCGCAGAGTGCACGGAGACGATCACGTGACAGCGAGTCGATGCTGAGCGGTTTGACGTTCTCTTCAACGAATTTAATCCTCATCTCGGCTTTCTGTTCTTCTTCAACCTTCAAGTCTGTCTGAGCTTTCTTCATCATCATTTGCTATGGAGAAGCACATCATCAAAACATACAATCATGATCAGAATAATGCAATCAAGTTCAAGATAATGCAATCAAGTTCAAGATAATGCAATCAAGTTTTAAACATCAGCTGTTCAGAGCCAGAAGGGTGTTTACTCTGTGTTAAAGTATATGAGTTAATGCCCTTCTGACTGAAATCAGAAGACGTATTGCTCTAAATTATCAAATAATTTTCTAAATAATGCAATAACTTTTCCACACAAAGAAATCATTGTAAAAATAAGGAAATCATGTTCCAATAGTAATGGTGTCGTCATATTCAAATTAGTGCAACCATGTTCCAGAAAAGTAAAAATGATCTCAATGTATTCAATTTGCAGAATAAAATCAAATTATGTTCCAGATGATGCATTAAATTTAACTCCAGCCCCCCACCAAAACAAAAAAATTAAATAACAATCATTTTGAAAAAAAGCCCATTAAAACTATCTACATTATGCAATTTGTAGAAAATAATGTAATCAACTATGGATGGTTTAAATTCATTCTATAATGTAATCGACAATGGACAGTTCAAATTCATTCTATAATGTAATCAACTATGGACGGATCAAATTCATTCTACAATGTAATCAACTACGGACGGTTCAAATTCATTCTATAATGTAATCAACTATGGATGGTTCAAATTCATTCTACAATGTAATCAACTATGGACGGTTCAAATTCATTCCAAATACGCTGGACATCTCTGCGTCTCCTTTAATATGTACTTTTAAATTCCCGCATATGCTTTATTCTGGTTTTCTCATGCAAATTCAAACAGGCTTTGTAGCTTTGTATTGACATCAATACAAGATCATTTTATCCCCATCATACTTATATGCATGTCTGATTAAGCAACTAGATATCTGCTCTCTACAGTTCTTTTAGAATTGGACAAGCACATATATACTTTATGACTACACAAATTTTGAGGTACAGATAATATAATAACATTTATTATTAATATTATTATTATTATTATTATTATTACTTATATCCCACTTTTCCCATACGGCCCAAAGCGCTTACAGTAAATCATAATTACAATATTACAACTACAAACTGCAAAATAGTAATAACTGATGAAGACTGTCTAATTCTAAGTGGTAGATCATTCCAGTATTTTGAAGCAGATACAGTAAATGTCCTATCCCCGTCTAATGTGCGGGTAACTGAATATGTGAGACGGAGAGGATCACTGGCTGACCTCAATGCCCTGGTAGGTGTATATAAATTCAAACAGGTATCTAAATATTGTGGAGCTGGATTACTGAGCATTTTGTAGATAAACAAGAGTAATTTAAAAATTATTCTTTGTTTCAAAGGAAGCCAGTGTAATGATCTCAAGAGTGGTTGAGATGGATGGTCCCTAGAAACCTGAAATATCAATCGGGCTGCCCAATTTTGTAGCCGTTGCACACGATCGAATTTAGTCGAGGGAATGGTAGAGAGAAGCCCATTACAATAATCAATACGGGATAGAACTAAAGAACGCACAGCATTATGACAGGCAGATTGGTCAATAAACCTTCTGATTCTAGCAATATTCCTTAAATAAAATGTAACCTTACTACAGATGTGAGAAATATGGTGAGACATCGTCATGCAAGAATCAAATACAACGCCAAGGTTTCTTGTTTTTGAAGGGCTAATGAGTGTGCCACCAACATCGAATATTGAACCAAATTAAAACTGAATGGATAGAAATACAGATGATAATAAATAACCATGCAACAAGATACCATGGATGAAATCACCTGTAACCATGGCAACCATTCTTACCATGATATTCTTCTTTCTGCCAGCAGTGAGTTTGCCAAGCTTCCCACCAAGCTTAGGCTTAGGCTTACGGGGGCTGCAGCGGGGCTGCATCTGCGGCGGGGCAGGGGCGGCGTCACCTGACTTTGCTTGCTAAAAGGAGTAGCAGAAGCATTAATGAGCAAAGAGAGGGGTTAGAGGCCATCAGTTTGTTTCAGCTTTTGCCATCATTATCACTCGCATTTTTTTTTTTTTTTATACAAATGCCAAATGTCATAAATTTATTAGGAGAAGTGAGTAAGAAGAATAAAAAGGAAAGAGAATCACTTTGTAGCTTTAAAAAAAAAAATTGCTGGTTGAAATTTACATTTAGCATTTGTTCATGATTTATAATGTTGAGTATATATTTGGATGAAAGAAATGCTGGCAAATATTGTTAATAACTTCATTTCTTCAATAACTACAGCATATTTATAATCAATAATCCACCGATCAATGTAAATGGCATGATCATCTTTCAAAAATTGAGTAAAAACAGCACAATATTCCAAACATTTGCAGTAACTCCTTCATAAAGAACTGTTGAGGGGATTATTTTGCCTATTGTGGACTTTTTCTAATTTAAAAAAATTAGAATACAACTGTAAACAACAATCTGTCATTGGAAGGCCTGCCTGCCTCCTAAAGTCTATGAAAATCTAGGTTGAAAGCATTCACTTCACGTAGGCAAATTACAGTAATTAGTGAACCTACTATTTACCCAATTTGACTACATTGCTGTTATCAATTAGATAAAAATGATAGCTTGTTCAACCCATCATGCAATAGAGGTCAATAATAAATATTGTAATCATAGAAAATTAGTAATTTGATTCATTACAACCTCTTTCTATTACCTTTGATTGCATCAATGATTGTATCAATGATTGTATCAATGATTGTATCAATGATTGTATCAATGATTGTATCAATGATTGTATCAATGATTGTATCAATTAGTTCACAAACGAGATATTACAGACGAACAGTATAGTTATAGTTATTGATATACATTATTAAAAATGATTAGTCTTTATTTAGTCCCATTGTGATGTCATCAATTTGGTTAGTGAGACTAACGACATAAGATTTGATCCAACTGATAGTCTGGTCGAGCTAAACATAGGAAAATCACGTTTTAGTCAAGTACTGATAGTTTTGGTAATTGAAAGTCAAAAATGTAAAGAGAGATAATAGTTAGAAGTTTTATGCCTCGTTACAAAGTCATTTAGTGTGCATAGACAGGAGCTAAGAATGAGAGATGAAGTAACGGTATGAGTGAGGGATAGAGAGAAGATATGAATGAGGGATAGAGAGAAGATATGAGTGAGGGATAGAGAGAAGGTATGAATGTCATTCAATAGGTACCTCTGCTGCTTTCTTCTTCTTCTCTGCTTCTTCCTTTTTCTTACGTTCCTAGAACACAACGTTAGTAAACACGATGTTAGAAGTTAGAATGATGTAAACATGGGATTTATCAGTAGATAGAATAACAAGTGAATTGTTAGAAGACAAAACTGAGGAATTTCATTACATCCCCTAAAAGAATTTCATATGTGAGAACATGACAGATATATCATTCTCTTTAATAGAGACAACAAAAATTCAAATTCATGATTACTGTTAGCTTTAAATGAAAGGGACTTACGAATAGATCTCAATACCAACAAATTAATTCAATGAAAAAAAATTGTATGAATATATAGGATTTGTATTAGAAGACAAATTTGATGAGATATCACAAATTTTGGTACAATATATATCATATTTGTATATATAAATATTGAAAAGAAGGGAAAAGAAATTAAAACATGGTAATGATATTTTGTGAACAATTATACCATTTCCTATTAGAAAACTAGATATGAATAGATGTATGTATAAATAAACAATATCAATAGGAAGAATTATTCATAAAAGTGTATATTTGCAAAAAAAGTGCAAACATGAAAAGTGAAAGAAAACAAACTGAAATGCAACTATAAACATTGTGGATAAAAAGTGCTTGCAGCAATACATATTAAACCAAAATGCTGAAAAACAAAAACATAGAATATAGTCCTGAAAATTCACATGATCACAAGACATTTACGAAGATAACAATACCATAGAAACTATAAGCTATAAAGCAGATAAGCAAAACTAATTGTAACAAAGAAAGTGCCCAGAACAACATTACAATTTATTCCCAAATAAGACAACACCACACAGCACAATACATATAACTAAACAACTGCACAATCACTAAAGGTCTATAGTTACAAGTGCAAACAACTTGTGAAAGTCTATATCAGCACAAGACATACAGGTAGACCTACATGTAATATGAAAAACAATCCAATGACTGTAGGATATGTGATGGATTTTCATTGATTGCACATGTTCGGAAGGCATGACCCAGGGGTGTTTTTTTCTTCAAAGGCACCCCTTCAATGCCAGTTAAAGTATTTGAAAAATTGTCATCAAAAACTTTCCCAGATGAACTTTAAAGTGCTTTGGTTCAGTTAGATTGGGAATCAAATATCTTCACTGGGAATACCGCAAACATCATGAGAATAGCATTACTAAGAATTTTCTGAATAAAAGTCTAGCAATTTTCAAGTCCAAACGTATTGTTAAACGCTAAAATCTTGGGCAGAATTTGCCATTAAAAGCACAGAAGGGGCTGAAAGGAGTATTAACCCTTTAGCAACTAAACCGCCCGAAACCGCCCCTCCTTTTACTCACTGAACCGCCCGAAACCGCCCGTCCGTTTTCAACGCTATAGTATCCGTTCTAGGGTCTACCGTGATAATGTTATAAATTGTGCTTAATCCTTACGATGTTTACAGTAGGATTCTGCATAGAAAAATAGCGCATGTTTCATATTGTTCAGAACAATGTCAAAATGAAAGCAATATTGCAACATCTTCCAGTGAGTAATAGGCCATTTTACAAAATCTCTAGTTGCTAATGGGTTAAAGTTTCCTACTGTAATATCCTTGAGTAAAACATTTAATCTGCTGAGAGTCAGAGAGGTACCGCTGATATCTTTTCTACTCTTTAGTTTCAAACCCTCTGACTCAAAGCAGATAAAGTGCAACGTATATTAGCTTTCTAAAACCATATCCCACACTAAATTCTACCTGCAGTGAGTGATGCATTTACAATACACGCCATGCATGCACCTGAAAAGGAGGAGAAATGAAGTAAGAAAGATATGCAAATGAAATCTGGATGCAACTATAATCAAAGCAGGCATAAGAAAAACGAGATGCAGTCTATAATGAGGCTTGAATTATGCGGAATGATGCAGTGCAAACTATAGAGGGCATGGTTTACCTCCTCCGCTGCTTTTCTTTTCTTCTCCTCTTCCTTTTTCTTTGCTTCTTCTTTCTTTTTCCGCTCCTAGACATCAGGGAGAAGGTGAAGGTTAGAAATATATACTGGTTCCGTCGCCAGAATATCATACTGATCTAGTTTCAGAAATGTCATTTAGTGAGTTTCATCATATCAGGGGTTAACTCAGAGTTAGGGAAGATATCAATGAAACCAATAATCACAAGGTCTAAATGTACCCATCCACGACATAAATCATTGTTAAAGTGCTTGTTACATGCCTTATTTCTAATAATATTCTCAAAATATGATTCAAAATGTGTTAATTTTCATATTTCTGTTAAACACCCTAAAACAAGTTCCTAACCAAGTTTCAAAATGTGTTTATAAATCACTTTTCAAACAATTATTTCAGTATTCAGCTAATCAAAAAGAATTGCGGACAAATTTCACCATATTTCACTCATCTTCAATTACAGTGGTAAACTGTAACGACTCATCATAACAAATTACAGAGATATCCTTTTAGGCTCGTTCTGAAATGACACGGCAAAAATGCTGTAGTTTTTCAATGATGATGCAAGTGTAATATGCTTCACATTTCCGAATCTTATAACACAGAGGTCAGTGCATACACACAAGTCTTTTGTTGCGTCCAGTTGCCATTCATTTCCACATTTTTGAAATTGCGGCAGCTTTTTGGCAGTGTTTTACCGCTCCATATCTGACCGAGCCTTTACTATGGTAAAATGTAACAAAATGCAGAGGTATAGTTAACTTCACATAAGTCTCCATTATGTGAAGTGAGCTACAACATTTTTTCCCTGTACATCGATCAGTCGAATGGATCAAACACAATCACCTTAAGCTGACTGGAGTACCAGAAACTGATATCCATATTTGTACAATAGACTTAACTAACATTGGAACTGACAGTCGAAACCACAAAGTATATGGATGGAGAATGGATTACATCTTTGACAAACAGACTCATCTACAGCTATCTTCAACACAAACATGGGGAACCACATGAATGAGATGCGGTCGGATGATATT